>JAKZJZ010000129.1:0-78367 GCA_022702705.1 Papilionanthe hookeriana x Papilionanthe teres
TATTTAAACACCACCCCCTCTTGGCCATGGGAGGTGCTGAACCAGATCTTACTGAAACCCTGCCAAAATTGTTCCAGAACACTCTCCATACTTAGAGCAGTTGATCCCCAGTGGCAATTTTCCCTAATCCCCACCAATAGAACCCAATTTCTCAGCCAAAATTCCACCCAAAACCAGGACACTTCTCCACAGTGGATCAATCCTCAAATTGATTGGTCCTACACCTTCACCGGACCGAGGGAAGGAGTCCACCAGACAAAAGCCCCTCTCCGGAGCCACCCATCCGTTCCGGACTCCAAGCTTTGTGATCGGGCTTGGTCGAAATCATACCTAGGCTATTCACCGGACCGGGAGACTTCATCTCGGAGCTTGTTGGGATCCAATCGAAGGTGACACAACCCTCGGATTGAAGCCACACTTCTCCGAGCAAAGGTATGAGCTAATTCTTCATCCCGAAGCTTACGGAGATTCTCCATTTCAAATGCTTTAATTTCAATGCATGATCACCGTATAGATGTATTCGTCTCTTCAAGATGAATCCATAGAGCATAAGAACACGAAAATCCATTGAGTATTGAGTGAGATATTAGGGATTTAGTGTGGATGGCTCTCGGGTGAGGACGCTTGGGGACGATGAACGGATGCCGATTCATTTGATACACGCGCGGACGGACGGCCAGGATCACGCCGGATCGGGAGATGGAACGACACGGCGGGGCCCGGAGCGCCGAGTCAGATGGCGGCGTCGAATCGGAGAGCGCCACGCGGCGTTTCGGAGCTGCCGAGGTTGACGCGGCGCCGCGTGGATAAATAGAAAATTAGGGTATTTTTGATTTATTTAATTCCCCTAAACTTCAAAAATGCATAACTTTGTGTAGAAAAATCAGAAAAATAAAATAAAAATACCCTCTTGCTCAGTGAACAGAGGAGAATAATGTGGAAAAGAAATTATTTAATTTCATCAAGTATTTTATTTTCTTGGAAATTCCTATTTTCCACCAAAAATAATTACATAAATAAATTAAATACAGAAAAATCACATTTTCTCCTCTCATGTCTTTATTGGCATATGAGTGAAGTCACATAAAAATTTCAAGTTCATTTAAGCTCAATTTAGTGAGTTATGAAATTATTAAGCTTGAAGGAGCAAAATGGTAATTAAAATTTTAACCCTTAATTAAAACTTTAGGTTTAATAAAATTAACAAGTAAAATATTTGATCTTAATCTGATTTGGATGATTGAAATTTAAATAATTAAAGGGTAGAAACCTACTAAATAATTTAAAATAATTGAAATAAACTTTAATTAAATAATTGATTAAATTTGGAAGAATAATAAAATTGGAATTATTAAAATAGGGACATTATTAGGAAGAGATTTATTCTTTAATTTAAAAATCCCTAAATTAATCATCTCAATAAAATTTAATTCCTAATTAAAATGATAATTCAAATTTAAGTTTTAAAATGTTAAAGGACTTAATCATTAAAGTTAAATTAAAAAGTTAAATTATTAAACTCTTTTTAAATTTTCAATTAAACTAAAATAAAAAATAAAATTAAATTAAAGATTAAATTAAATTAAATCAAACAAATTAAATAAATTAAATTAAATTAAATTAAATAAATTAAATAAATTAAATTAAATTAAAATTGAATTAAATTAAAAATAATTAAATTAAATTAAATTAAATTAAATTAAATTAAAACATATTAAATTAAATTAAAACATATTAAATTAAATTAAATTAAAACAAAATAAAATCAAATAAAATTAAAATTAAAATTAAAATTAAAATTAAAATTAAAAATTAAAATTAAATTAAAATTAAAACTAAACCAAATTAAATTAAATTAAAGTTAAATTAAAATGAATTAAAAATAACATCACCTAAGACATGAAGAAATTAAATATAAAGCAACTTGAACACTATTCCAAATTTAAACCCGTTAACTGAGATTAAACTAAATCATAAACCATTTGAACACCAATTTTCCCTCGAAAACTTTGGTTATCATAACTCCTAAACAGAACATTAAATGAAATGTTACTTCACTTATAGGATATTCAAATGTCCTAGATTCATACGAGCAAAATAACAAAACTTGAATCCCGGACGATTAATTCATTTGTATAATTAAATTCATTTGGACTTAAAACAATCCTATCAATATTGAAAAGATGTTTAAGATTCTTCTTAAGCACTTCCTCGATATGATAGTATACTCATAAGAACAAATGAACTTAATTATTCTTTGATGAAAAAAATCGTCCTCGAAGCAAAACACGAGAACCTAGACGTCATAGGAAATGACTAATTATAGGATTAGGAATTTGGTAGAAAACCATAACCCTTCCTTAGCTTGTACCTAGGAACTTGCTTAAATATTCTAATTGTGTTTTAAGTGCGGCTTGGGATGACGGGAAGACCCTCCAGGTACGCTTTTATTTTATTGCGATTTACCTTATTGCAATTTATTTAATCGCATCGCACTTACTTTTCTTGTATGATAAACAATCGTTGCATGAAAACCCACACCTTTAGGATAGTCCCTAAAAGCTGAAACCAAAACTAAATTAAAAGTCATTGCAAGATAAAATTCACCGCCACAACATTTCAAAATATAAAACAACTCAAAATTTAATCACAAACGGAACACAAAACTACAATTACAACTAAATTAAAACGTCCTATTGGATGATCGGGAATACCTCGGATGATGTAACCTACGTATTGCTAACGGGATTTCCCACGGTCTAAATGAAAGTGTGGAACTTATTCAGTTGAGTTTAGCAAATTCATCTGGACTAAGTGAATCCGATAAAAATAACGATGCCGAAGGATGGAACCGTGGGATCTTAACTGGTGTCGTTATAATCAACTTTAAAATTTGTTTTAATTAAAATATTAAAAACACTTGGAAATTAAGATTTTCTCTAAACCAAAACACTTTCCTCATCTCTCGATTTATGACTTCTATAACTAAACCTGCTGCAACAACAAGGAGCTCGGAGCACGGTGGGCGGCATGGCCATCTTCGTCGGCAAAACAACTCTACATCGGCTAAACATTCCTAGAATTAAACAACTAAGCCATAGGACTTCGAGGTAGTTTGCACTAGTGCGACATAAATCCTCGACTCTTCGTTAGGCATTTGCATTAGCAAATTAAGCCCTAACAGGTCTTAGGATTCCGAGGTAGTCGTTCGATACGACATAAACCCTCACATCTTCAGAAATTTATTTGTATGATTCTATCATATAAATATAAGTCCTAATTAATTAAAATTGGCGAGATCAAAACATTAAATAAATATTAGGACTTTCTAAATCCAAGCCGAAACAATAGGATAGTCGGGGAATTGCGAAGTTCGCTTCGAATGCGTGATTTCTCCTACCTTTCTTCCTTTAAATTCCTAAAATAAAATCTTCAAATTTGATCCATTCCACTATTGAAATTCCAAAATTCAATCCTTTGAAAACTTTAAACTTTGAAATTCTTGAGAGCGAAGTATCGATTATTATCGAGAGTTTTCTTAGGTGATTCCGTCACTTAAGATGTAATTAACTATAGGGGCTTGCCCTTATAGGGAATTTAAAGAACCCGAGTAATATAAACCTGTTTAATGCTTTCATATTAAGCGGGGAATTTGTCGGCTTATAAAATTGGTTCGCGGACCGAACGGATGTCACAAATCTTCTAGTTTATTTAATCGAGCCCCATCGTCGAGCGATTAGTGCCTATTCTTCGGGATAGATACACGGTTTGTGGTGCGGTGCTCGTTTATATAAGCTTATTCGGGATGTGAGATCGGTTTGATTTCATATCTTAAAATTTTTAAATTTAAAATTATTTTCAAAATCAAATACTACTTTTTTCAAATTATTTATTTAAATTAAATTAAAAATTCGCCGACAATTTATGTAGGCTACCCCTTTTCAAAATAAAACACACAACCTAAAAATAAGCCGTACAATTTCTGGCGACTCCGTCGAGGACAATTCCTCTCTCCATTTTAATCAGACAATTCTGCTTTCAATCGGTAGTGTATCCATGTCCCTTGTGGATCAAACTACCCTTCTTTCCGTTGGAATACTATGTTTATTTCTACCTTGAGCGAGTATAGCCAACATTCTCTCGGATTTAGGAGCCTTTGTTTAGACACCCCTAAACGGAGAGGTTCGAGATCCTTTTACCTCATTTACGAGGTGGGGTGGATCCCCGATAGGTGTTAGTTTAAGAGTGATCCTTCGAGTCGAGAAGTCTTGCATAAGACTTTCTTTTCCTTTCCAACTGCGAATCGGATTCATTACCTTCTCTACACCTTTGAACATTCCGTTCTAAATAAACGAAACCCTCTAATGAATGACTCTTTTAACAAATAACTCCTTCTTATAAATACATGAACAAGAATGTGTTCGGACTCTTTTCGATTCCTTTCTTTTCGTCTCAATGAGAAGAAGCATAACTTGGGACGACAATCGGGATCTACCTGTACGAAATGGAAGCCCCAAGGCGATTTTCTCCTTCACCGATGGATTGGACTTCGCTGTTTACAAGGATGAGACGCCAGACAATGGGATCATCCGGTTTGGACAAGGATTCGAGAACACAAATGTCAAGATCACCGACGTTTCCCTTTTCGCATGACAAACAAAGTATACGAGGCGATAAGCCGGTGATCGAGTTCGACCTAAGGTCGACTCGAGAGTTTCCTCCTGCAAAAGATTCAGGCGAGAGAATGCTTCTTGTCCGCGGAAGAAGCTGTTCTTGCTACCCCCGCTGGTCTAGTTGTCTCGCACCTGCCCGGCTTACGCAGTTAAAGGGGAAGGAAATCCGGAACTATGGTGAACACATTGCTACGTGGAGGGTACGGACTTTCTGTGAGACCTTCGTTTTTGAAATCGGGTCCGACTCAAGAATTCCATCACTAACACGGACCCGAAGAAGGAACGAAGTAGGAAGATTGCCGGGAAGGCTAGAGCTGCCGAAGTTGCTTTCTGGAGGAAATCCCGAAATCCACGAGTACACACCACTACTGAATACATACCATTGCTGAAGATACACCCTTTTTGGAAGGAAGTAGATTCCACCCCCTTTCCGTCGCGGTGATGAGGAAAATGTCCGCGAGGATTGTTTCTACATTACCTCGACCGGCATACTACAACGACGACGAAAGAAAAGGGCTAGGATTACACCATTTGCACGACTACGGTTGTGATCGAGAAGGCTAGCAAAGAAGAGAAATGCCCGTATCGGAGATTCTACGAAGGATAGGGCGGGTGCCGATCAAATCCCGTCTTGGGCCCCGAGTAGAACCTGCCATCGTTACGGAAGAAGCCGAATAAAAGGATGAAGGCTAGTCCGCTGTCGTTGTTTCGGGGTTGCGGATTAGGGAGGATACCACCTTCCGGCATTTGGGTGACGGACCATGCGAGTCCTAGACCTGCCTGCTGCTAGAAGGATGGTATGGCGTCCCACTTCTTGGACGATTAAGATTGAAGCAACAGCCCGAAAAGGAAAGTCTCTTCAGGAGACTTGAATCCGAAGAAAGTGCTACTGCGGTAAAGGGGACTCGTGAGAAGGGAACCCAGCAGCTATCACACGACAACTGCGAGGATGCACAGAAAAGACCACTAGAGGACGCTATGGAAAAGTTGAGGACTGATATTCGACGACTAGCAAAAGAAAGAGAGGAAAATTCGGAGACGAGATTGATTCATCGGAATTCATGGACGATGAGTATGCAGAAATCAACATGGTCGAAACAGCGAGCTTCGTAGGCTTCGCGAGGTGCTCCTGCGGCCGCGAGAAGAGGGAGCCGGAAGTAATGAGGAGCGGCTTCGAGAGAGAGACGATACGATCGTCCGAATGGCGAAGAGGATGGAAGAGATGGGCGTAGCCCTAGCCGCTCTCCGGAGTCGAGTGCGACCCCGAGAAACACCCCGAGAGGTCATTCACATTGTAGACGGAGGAAAGGAGATTACATCCGTCAACGGGGATGATCGGTTAAAGAAAGATACAACACAAAGTATGATTCCGGAAAAAGATATCAAGAGCTTGGTGGAACGGCGGGTGCGAGAAGCCTTAGCACAATCGAAGAGCGGGACATCCATTCGGACGGGTAGACCTTACCGGAAGAATTCGACATTGTCCAATACCCGAAAGGCTTCGTACCACCTGCGGTCGAAGACCTTTGATGGAGCCGGGAACCCCAGATAGCATGTTGCACACTTTCGTGCCGGTTGTTGCAATGCGGCGGGAGCGATGCATTACTCTTCGGACGGTTCGTCGGCGGCATCGTCGGGGATCGCCTTTGATTGGTATGCGGGAATTACCGAATGGTTCGGTGAAGACGTTCTCGGAACTAGAAAACCTCTTCATCGAGCGATTCGCGGAGCTCGGCACCACATCAGCTATAGGTGATTTAGTGGTAGAGAAGCGAGAAGCCGAACGAAACTTTGGTGGATTACATACTTCGATGGAGAAATCTAAGTATGAAGTGTGAACCACGATTACAAGAACAGCATGCGATCGGCTTCTTACTTAAAAGCATTCATGGCCGATAGCACTTCTCCTCGAGGGATTTACCATTAAGACTTTCGAGAAGTTGTTAAGCGAGGCCGGGAGCTTGCGAGGAGGAAGCGAAGCAATTAAGTTTCGCGAGACAGAGACGGACAAGCAAAAGCACTGTGAAAACTTTTGAAAAGAAATCCGGGATCATTGCGGCGATCGACAAAGGCAAACAATTGATACAAATATCGTCCGAACGGCCGCGGCAACCTCGACGGAATTACCGACAACTCCGACCCGGCTATCGGTCATCTCGACGGTATGAACAACCGCCTCGTACGCAACGTACATTAAGGGAGCTTCTTAGCGAGGAATATCCATTCAAAAATGAGGCGGTGCACAAAATGTTCCGTAGTCGATGAAGACTCGGATTTCCGAGCTGCCGAGCCTAAGAGACCAGAAGAAGTTAACAAGAAAGGTGATCCTGACTTTTGCCCCTACCACCGGATGCTTGGACACAAGATAGAAGATTGTATTACCTTGAAAAGTTGGCTCGACGACAATCTTCGGAAAGGGAATATAACAATCCGAAGGAGTACATGAAGGAACCACGAAAGGAGGTTCCGTCGATGTTGTCTCGGCGATCTCATCATTCGATAGATCCTATGCGGCTGATGATGGATGGACTACCGCTTGGACGAGGTCTTCGAAAAGATTTTAGACGGCATCCGAGCCGCCTCGGTGCGAGCTTCGATTCAGAGTTCGAAACACTGTCGAGTCGGCACTATCACTTACGATAGAAGAACCACCTCGACGGGAGACGATTGAAGAGAAGAAGAAAATCGACGAAGAAGAGAGGCCGAGGCTCCTAAGGCTAGGCTAGGGGCTGCTTATCCTAGGATAGTTGTTTCGGATTCGGGGGAGAAATCCCTCGAACCTCGACTCACGTATGATTATACTGCTCACTCCGGTGGGATCTTATAATGATAAGGGTTATGGCGTTGGCTACGTTTTGATTTGTTTCTAACGATTACGTAACTAGCGACAATCCGGACATCGAATTCGATACCGACGACAATTCTCGAATCATACACGATCTCGACGATCACAATGACGAAGAAGACATCCATCGAGGAGGATACGAGAGTTCAACGAAGCAACGAATCGTACGCGAGTTTCGAGGAGCTCCGGTCACAATAGAGTTAGAGCCTTCGGACTGCGAAGCTAATCGGAAGAACTGTCATTCCGATTCGGGAAGAAACACCGGCAAACTACGACACTTAGATTCAGAAGAAATTACGGAAGTCGACTTAAGAAGTGGAAGAGTTTTACCTCCGAGAATGGGTCCCGAAGGACGAAGGGAAGCGGGTGGTTGTTCAGAAGAACCAACCCGGCGGAAGAAATACCCATTCGGGAAGAAATCGAGACACATGAAAATAAAGTGGACTACAACGTGCTAGCCCATCTTAGGAAACTACCGACGAGCTGAGCATCTACGACGCTCTCATCTTATCGAAGGAGATGAGAGAAGCTCGATCGAGGCCTTACTTGATCCGGAAATTTGCTTAGCTCGAATGGCGGAGATTCCTTAGATGAGGTTTGTTCGTTAAAGGAACGACGAGGTGTTACCTTCGCGGACAATGACCTGCTTACTTGGGACGGCGGATCACTAGCCGGCAGTTGTACATTTCGATTACAATTGGGAAGTTTACACTCTCGGAGTATTGGTGGATCCGGGAGCATCAATCGATATAATGAGTCTTCGAACGCTAGCATATTTGGAAATTGATGCTCGCGAGCTCGAAGCCGAGCAAAATGTTATTAAGAGGATTCGACGAGAAAGGAGAAAGAGCCCTCGGATCGATAACACTACTAATGAAGACCGGTGACTTAGCAAAGACAACCGCAAAATTTCACATAATTGATTCGGAAACGTCGTTCAACGCTCTCTTGGGCCGACCATGGATACATGAAAACGGGATGGTACCATCATCTCTACATCGGTGCATCGAAATACTACGATGGAGGGGAACAGTGCATCAAAGGTGACTTACGACCATTCTCCGTACATGAAATTGGAATCCATGAAGATGCGGCTTATTATGCACCTCGAAGAAAACAATCTTCTCCGGAGATACCATAACGAATGAAGCAAAGAAAGTTCGGGACAACGAAGAACCTGAAGTTCTAGTCCAACGAGTCACTCACCACTCCCTTACGACGAGATGGTGAAGGTTTCTCCACGACTCGCATCCGAGGTCGAGGCGGGGGACGAGGTCGTGGCGGAGACGTTAGGACAGGTTGGACGAGAGGAAACCGACCATCAATGTTGATTGGGAAGATAGTTACGAAGAAGAAAAGAGATCAAGCGAAGCGGCGACAATAAGTCGGAAGAAACCGCAATTCGGGATATCTCTCGAAGATGAGAAGAATGAAGAATATAAATCGATGTACGAGAAGATTAACCACTATGTACATACTATGACCACGACCCCGATCCATTCTAATAAGATCGAGGGTATGGTGGTCGAAGAGGTACGTAGCGGCGGTGCAAAGCCGATCAAATTCTACGGTGGTGCTACTTCCTCCAAGGCGAGAATAATGTACAATTTGAAGATGTCACTTCATCGAGAATTAATGGAATTACCTTTTGAGTGGTACTCTCCCTGTGTTCGAAATTTAATTCGGCGTGGTTTCTTACCTCGACAATGGACAAAAGGCCAATCGCAACATTTTGAAAAATTATGGAATAACTCCGGTCGCCACCCGATTCAAAGCATGGCCTCGGATTCGGCACGGTAGGATCGGTTGACGATGCTGAATTTTGCTTGGTTGTCACTTGCGAGTCAATGAAAGCTGCATGGAAACCACGAGAAGAATTTGAAGATTTACAAATTGGAGACGCTCCACGAGAATTCGAAGAAGAAATTAAATCTATGATAGATGAGTTAACGGAAGTTAACTTAGGTACTAGCGAAGAGCCTAGACCTACCTTTGTTAGCTCCTTACTCGATAAAGAAGAATCAGAAGAAATAATCGAGTTATTAATGGAATTTAAAAGCTTGTTTTGCTTGGAACTACGATGAGATGCCGGGTTTAGCTCCGGAGGTCGCGGTCCATAAGCTAGGAGTGGATCCTGCCATCGTCCGGTCGGACGAGGTCCGGAAGAATGCGTCTAGAAATTGAACAACAAGTCATAGGTGAAGTTAAAAAAGCTAATAGACGCTAAATTTGTCAGTGAAGAACAATACCCGACTTGGTTAGCCAATGTGGTGCCGGTCGAAAGAAGAATGGTCGGATCGGAATTTGTGTGGATTTCGGAGATTTAAACGAAGGCATGTCGAAAAGATGAATTCCCTCTACCGATCCCGAGAATTAATGATCGACATTGCTTCGACACATGAAATATTCTCATTCATGGATGGATCTTCGAGGATACAACCGGATAAAAATGGCTCCGGAAGATGAAAAGCTTACGGCATTCGGGACGCCGATCGGAGTATATTGCTACACGGTGATGCCATTCGGAGCGAAGAACGCGGAGCAACATACCGGAGAGCAATGACAAGAATTTTTGATGATCTCATCCACGATCGAGTCGAATGCTACGTGGACGATGTGGTCATCGAAAGCAAAGTAAAGGACAACCACATGTATGATTTGAGAATTGTTTTCGAACGATTAAGACAATTTAACCTTAAGATGAATCCCTTAAAATGCGCCTTCGGCGTCACCTCCGGAAAATTCTTAGGATTCGTTGTCGACATCGTGGAATTGAAATCGACCCGGAAAAGATTAAAGCTATCTTAGAAATGCCGCCTCCCAAAACCTTAAAACAACTACGATCCTTTCAAGGGAAGCTAGCATATCTTCGACGCTTTATCTCGAACTTGTCGGGTAGGTGTCGGCCTTTCTCGGCACTAGTTAAAAAGGACGCCGAATTTATTTGGGAAGAGAAATGCCGAGAGGGCCTTCGAGGACATTAAACAATATTTAATGACACCTCTGTCTTAGCGGCCCCGATCTCGGGTAGGCCGCGATACTTTATACCGCGGCTTTAGACGACTCTCTCGGAGCCATGTTGGCCAGAGTCGATGATGAGGGTAAAGAAAATGCTCTTTACTACTTAAGCCGTCGTTTACTTCAGACGGAAATAAGGTATCCCGCAATTGAAAAGCATTGTTTGGCCACGATCTTCGCCGCTCGAAAGCTCGGGCACTACATGCTTTCTCATAAGGTCGACTGATCTCGAAATTTAATCCATTGCGATACTTGATGACTCGTCCAACGCTTTCCGGCGGACTTGCCGGATGGTCGATGATATTATTGCAATTCGATATAACTTTCGTGCCTCTTCGTGCTTGTAAAGGGACAAGTCTTAGCAGATTTCCTCGCGGCACACCCTTTGCGTGCGAATCTCCTCTCGAATGACGACTTGCCGGATGAACAAATAATGAGCCTAGAAGACCACGATGATCGACGTTGGGAATTATATTTCGATGGAGCATCTTTAGCACACAAAGACGAAGAATCGCAAGTGATAGTGCTCGGTAAGGCGGGGATCGGACTAATCTTTATAACACGGAGCGGGGGATGTTAAGATACTCCTACCACTTGACGGAGCCGGTGTACAAATAACGAAGCGAGAATACGAAGCCCTCATAACGGGGTTTGGAATTAGCTATTCGAATGGGGATAACGGACATCGACATCTACGGGGATTCGCAGTTAATCATTCGACAGATCGTCGGACGGTACGGAATTTTAAAGCCGAGACTCGAGCAATACTTCTGGTATGCCATACAGCTGTTGGAACAGATTCCGAATGTGACGATCTACAAAATTCCCAGGAAAGAAAATGCTTTAGCAGATGCGTTAGCTCGCCTCGCAAAAGAGTTTGCATGTTTACAAGATGAGTCAGTGGAAGTGTCAAGTTCACGGACGTCGGGTCCTATCACGGCTTGACATAGACACAATACACAAATCGGAAAAAGAAGAAGTATCGGTTGCAGCGATGACGAGAAAACACGAGAAGATTGGCGACGGCCATTAATGAGACTATCTGCAAACGGGAAAACTACCGGACGATAGGTCGCTAGCCCATCGGATCGAAAAGAACTGCAGTCCTACGCATTAATAAACAACACGTTATACGGAAGGTCTTTCGATCAAATGTGGTTAAGGTGCCTAAGCGGGTCGAGGCCGTGAAATTGTTAAAGAGGTGCATTCGGGACTGCAGTGGCGCTCACCGGTCGGGTCGAAGATGAAAATGAAAATTAAAAGACTAGGGTACTGCTTGGACCTCGATGATGACCGTGTGCATGAAAATCGCCGAGAGCTGTCACCGATGTCGAGTGCACGGAGTGGTTCTACACCGACCTCCAAATGTGTTGCATCCGACAATTGCGTCGTGGCCATTTGAATGTTGGGGCACGGATATAGTGGGTCCGATAGAACCACCATCTTGAAAAGGACATCGCTTCATTCTTGCGGCTACAGATTACTTTTCCAAGTGGGCGAGGCGGTTCCGCTTAGTGAAGTGAAAGCACACCACGTGCTTACGGTTTTCGAGAACCGAGTTGTCTCTAGTTTCGGAGTGCCGCGCGGGATCATCTCGGATAATGGGTCGGCATTCGGAAGCACACAAATCAATAATTTTGTCGGGAGACACGGAATCGGCTGGCGATATTCAACAATTTACTACCCGAGAGCAAACGGCATGGTGAGGCTTTTAATAAAACTCTCGTTCAAATCTTAAAGAAAACCTTGGACGATAATAAGAGAAATTGGCACGAGAAGTTATTAGAAGCCTTATGGAGCCTACCGGACAACCTTCGAACTCCTACTCGAAGCTACACCTTACGCTGCGGTGTATGGGTCGAGGCGGTGTTACCTTTAGAGGTTCGGCTTCCTTCACTCGGAATTGCGAGTTGCAAATAAAATGACTACGGAAGAAAATGCCGGATTACGGCTGGAGGAATTAGAAAGCACTGGAAGGTAAAAGACTTGCGGCGCGACGAGATTTAGAATTATACCGAAGCTAAGATGGTTCGAAGCCCATGACAGGTAGGTCCGCCGAGAACCTTGAAAGTTGGTGACTTAGTTCTCGTTCTCGAAGACCTATCCTTGCACACCGCAAGATAGGAGGAAAATTTGAACCCACTTGGGAAGGGCCGTTTGTGGTTGAAGCGGTATACTCGGGAGGTTCCTACCGGCTAGTGAATTGCCGGGGAGAACGACATATGCTTCGATCAACGGACGATACTTGAAGAAGTATTACGCTGCTGATGTTTCGAAGGAATGAATTCTTCATCCCTAGAAGCACGGGCTAAGTAATTACTTATAACTGGGTCAGAACCCAAAAATAATAAAAAATGTGCTAAAATAAATAAAATCATGATAATAAAGTTTTCCTTGTTTTCTCTTCCATATCAAGATCTTTTTCTGATCTTATCCCATTTCATTCTGTTAAATTTAAAAATATAAAAATATAATAAAAAAATGTCTTTAATAAACATTTTCTTAATGTTCTTGTTCTTAGTACGGCCCACGATCCTTTTCCTTGTCTTTTCGCGGGGAAATGTCGAACGGGCGGTTGGTCTCGAACTTTAGAAATGGCGTAAGCCTTGCACTCGACGAAAAGAGGGTGAAAGATGGAGCGATAATCGAGATTGACTCGGACTTCGCACCGGCGGGCCTACGGTACGAGGAAAGTGGCCGGGTCCCGAGTTGACCGAGAGGAGCTGCCGGTCGAGACGGTGATGAAAGTGGGTGGCCCGAGCCACCGATCCGGCGACGAAAAGAAAAACAAACACCTTGAAGAAGACAAGAAAATCGAGTACGTAGTCGCTACGGCGGAGGGCGAGCTTGTCGGCGCCGCGCCAGCGAGAGATTCGGAAAGTTAGAAGAGCTACTCTCACGGCAACGCAACGAAGAAATAAGAATCGCCGTATCCGAAAGATGTTAACCGAACTAGCGGCGGACCGGCGCGACGAGGCGGTTCTTCTGCGCCGGTACATACACTTCGAGGACGCCGATTCACCGAGTGCGGAAGAAAGGAGGCCGGCTCACAGGATAATAGAAGGCACCGGGGAAATCTCGCGAAGATCAGAAGAAAGAAGGCTACCACGCCACCAGATAGAACCACCGGTAATGCATAACCTTGTTGCGAAGCAACCCGGAGGATGTCCCGACGGACATCATCCACGAGGAGCCGAGGTATGCGGGGAGAACGTGAAGGGATTGAGTCGTATATCCCACAATATGTCACCGGGCCCCGCCATTTGCAAATTATTCCGAGTACGAGTTGGAAAGAATGCGAGAATGTCGAAAAGAAAACTTTTGAATACTTCGAGAGAATCGGAGGCGGAAGGATCAATATACTTAGAAGGCCTCGAGCTACATACGGACGTATTCTCAGAATATGAACAACAAAAAATCGTGGATTGCATCCGGGATTTGAAAAGAATGGGTCGAGCGGGCCGCCTAAGAGAAAACACCTACTCAGAACCCCGGAGATGGATGCCAGGGAAAGGTAGAATTACAATACAATGTGGATCTTTGCTCTGATTTCGCGGAAGACGGGAAGGAAACCCACCGGGGATACTCCGTCATGGCCGAGTGGATCCGATGTCATTAGTCATCAAGAGAATGGTAAAGAGATTGATAACATGGAGAGTGCTGCCGATAGATTGCATACCCAATAGTTGCATTATTAACATTTACAAGCGGGGTGATTGCATACCCCCGCACATAGATCACCACGACTTTGTCGGACCTTTCTGCACGGTCTCTTTCTCGAACGAGTGTAACATCATGTTCGGATGCGACCTCCGGATAGCGAGGCCCGGGTGAGTTCCGAGGGCCGGTGAAGATACCATTACCGGTAGGTTCCGTCATGATGCGAAGGGCAACGGAGCGGATGTCGCTAAACATTGCATACCGGGAGTACCGGTGAAGCGGATCTCGGTTACTTTCGGAAGGATGGACGACGGGAAGACACCTTACCACTTCCGGCCCGGACCGGAGCTAGAGAATCTCCGGCCTTACGGTTGTGAGTTACGTGGAAAATATCACACCTCCGACGTACATCCATACGGCATCCTTGCCGAGGATGGCTTGGAAGGTGATGTTATTGACCATGTACCTCACTATTCGGACATGGATTTTTGACGGATGCTTTTTTGGATGGATCGACAAAGATCATACATAGTCCGTTTTGAGTCTACATGGATTGTATGAGATGTATTCCGAGATCGAGTTGTATGATGTATCTTCGACATGATTGGAATGAAAGTGACCATGTCACATTTTTGGCCTTCACCTCTTTTGTGCAAATTGGTAGGAAACGCCATTAAAGTTAAATGAACTTCGAACAAAGAACGAGAAAAGAAACAAAAAAAAAGAATAAAAAAACAAACTTTCCGTAAAAATCTAAAAATGACGAACACCAAATTCACATGAACATTAAATAAACGATAAAGTAAATTTGAATCATTAAAGGACGAGACAAAATGAACACAAATTTCAAATCGAATTTTAAATCGAATTTCAAATTCAATCTTTCAATTTCGAATCCGATCTCGATCAAATTTCAAATTTGATCTTCCGAATCTCGAATCAAATTTTAAATCGAATTTCAAATTCAATCTTTCGATTCAAATTTCGATCGAACTCGAATTCGATCTTTCGAATCTCGAATCGAATTTCGATCGAAAATTCGAATTCGATCTCCCGAATACGAAATCTAATCCGTTCTATTCTCTCCCTTGTACGGGATGGAAGCTGTTGATTCCATTGACACGGATCGAATCTGATGGCGAGGGATTATATCCAATCCAAACCAGTGACTTCCGATCAACTCTTTTGAACGGGATATGTAACATCTACATATTCCCTCCTAATCTATTTCCTTCACGAAAGTCTTTTACAACTTTCATGAAATTCTCGAAACACCGAAAATTCCACACTTTTCGAATCGAACTTTTGGAGTTGAGGATTTTACATCAAGGTTGCATTGCTTTAGGATCATTTCCATGCATGAAATACATCGAAATTCAAACTTTTGGAGTTGAGGATTTTACATCCGAGAATGCATTGCTTTAGGATTCTTTCCTTATTACAATGAAATACATCAAATTCAAACTTTTGGAGTTGAGGATTTTACATCCGAGACTTGCATTGCTTTAGGATCCTTTCCCTATCGCAATGAAATACATCAAATTCAAACTTTTGGAGTTGAGGATTTTACATCCGAGGCTTGCATTGCTTTAGGATTCTTTCCTATCGCAATGAAATACATCAAATTCAAACTTTTGGAGTTGAGGATTTTACATCAGAAACTGCATTGCTTTAGGATTCTTTCCCTATCGCAATGAAATACATCAAATTCAAACTTTTGGGGTTGAGGATTTTACATCCGAGGCTGCATTGCTTTAGGATTCTTTCTCTATCGCAATGAAATACATCGAATTCGAACTTTTGGGTTGAGGATTCTACATCCGAGGCTGCATTGCTTTAGGATCCTTTCCTTATCGCAATGAAATACATCAAAATCAAATTCCTGGAGTTGAGGATTTTACATCCGAAATTGCATTGCTTTAGGATCCTTTCCATATCGCAATGAAATACATCAAAATCAAATTCCTGGAGTTGAGGATTTTACATCCGAAACTGCATTGCTTTAGGATCCTTTCCCTATCGCAATGAAATACATCAAAATTAAACTTTTGGAGTTGAGGATTTTACATCCAAGACTGCATTGCTTTAGGATCCTTTCCCTATCGCAATGAAATACATCAAATTTAAACTTTTGGAGTTGAGGATTTTACATCCGAGACTGCATTGCTTTAGGATTCTTTCCCTATCGCAATGAAATACATCAATATCAAATTCTTGGTGTTGAGGATTTTACATCCGAGACTGCATTGCTTTAGGATTCTTTCCCTATTGCGATGAAATACATCAAAATCAAACTCTTGAGGTTAAGGATTTTACATCGATACCGCATTGCTACGAGATCTCTCCTCGTTGCAATGATTCAATCCAATCAATTCAATTTTCTTTTGAGGTTGAAGATGTTACATCCAAAACCACAAAATTCCAATCTTCATTTTCAAGTTCGAATTCCTTCAAATTAAATTTGACAAAACTTCAATTTAAATTGAAACTCGAGCTAAAATCTAAGCTCACACATCAAAACTTAAACTGAAACAAAATAAAATCTAAATTGAAATTCCCCCAGGTCATGTGATTTGGGATTCACCTCCTTTTCCTTTCCTCAGCAAGAGTTCAGGAATCTCCGGTCTCGGAGATATACTTGACACTCCCCGGCGGAAACTCTTCTACTTTGTCCTAAGTTTGTCACTTGGACGTACGTGTTGGTTTTGTTGATCTTTTCGGTCAACGCCAATACGCACGGTGTGCTTGGTTAGCACACCACACCTATTGGGGGTCCTTTTGTTGACCTCATTTTTGATGAGGTCTTCTCTTCTTCTTTTTAGTACTTAGGATCTAGCCTTAGGCTTTTCCTTTGACTATCTTAGAGGACTAGAATTGGGACCCACCACTTAGAAATTCAAACCACTTCTTAACTCCCTGCAAACTCCACAAACTTGATTGTAGACCCCTAATCACCTAGAGGGTTGAAATCGAATGTGGAAGTTTAAAGGATGAGTTCCTATAGGACTCTTTGGCCTTAGGGCCGCCACAGGTGGCACAGTGCAGTGAAGGGCTGACTTACACACACACTACACCTATACACTACACTTTCACACACCTCTAAAAACACACCCATACCTAACTTGACCTCCGACTCATGTAGGTGATTCACATGGATGGTCCTTAACCCCTAAGCCCTTGGCTAAGAGGGTTAGGAACAACATAGTGGATGCCTCAAATGAGTCCCTTCATGGCTCATGTGGGCTTGATATGGCTTCATGGCTCAACCAAAATGATTTTATTCCACTTACATTCACCCGATCTTCGATTTCTAATTTTCGACTTTGACCCACGAACCCTACACCCTTGAAATCCTCCAAAATCACCTAAATTACCCAAAATTCCTCAAAATTATTCCCAAACATTCCCACATTACTCAAATTGATCATTCATAGCCAAAAATACCAAAAATTCCAAAAATACCTTCCAATACCCTCCAAATACCCAAAATACCCCTCTTGACCCAAAAATCCAAAAATTCAGAAAATTCCCAGAAAATTCTAGAAAATCCCAAATATTCCCAATTTCATTTTGTTCAACTACACCATGGGCCAATTTTGTCAATTTACCCTACTTTTATCAAAACCCCCAATTTGACCCATTTTAACCTTAAGTGAACCCAATGTCAAACCAAACCTACCCAATTGACCCAAATCCTGGTCCAATTCAATTCTAAACTTCAATTCAACATTTCCAACACCAATCTAGACCGAACCCATGTCCAATTTGATTGACATTTGGATCCAATTTCACTTTTGGCCTTAAAGCCCGATTTGGACCCATGACCCGAGCCTAACCCAAACTCACCCGATTCGACTCCGATTAACCCCAAATCTTTTCTAAACCTTCCTTAACATCCCTACAAACAAAACCTTAACATGATTTGCCCAAAATTTAGACCCAAACCCCACTCAAATTCAACCCAAAATCAAAAAGGCCGAATTTTGACCTAAACCCAGAACCTAACCCGAATAAGCCCGAACCCCAAAATCAAAACCCAACCAAGGCCAAAACCTCTTTGAAACACTCCCATAAACATTTCCCAACATTTATTTTACATCAATTTCAATCCTAGCCCAACATTGGCCCAAGTTAGCCCAATTTGACCTATATTGGCCCATTCACCAAAAAGCTCAAATTCGACCCAATTCAAACCCAAATCACTCCCAATTTGCTCCAAGTCACTCATGACACATCTATGAGCTAAAACCGACAATTATTTGGCCCAAACCTTCTACAAAATTCCCATCCATAAATCTATTTTTAAACCAAAAGCCCACTTACATGAAACCTTCCTAAAAGCCCAAATTTCATGCTAAAGCCCATATGACAAATTCTTCTCATCATGCCCTTAATTAAAATCATCCCTAAGTTTCAAAATCAATCATCAAATGATTCCAAATTGAGTCCCATACAAATTCCAATCAAATTACAAAATTTCTAAAATCCATTTTCATGAAATTGACGAAGCTTTTCCCGAAGCCAAAGACAAGCCATGAAGCCATGCATGAGCCCCATGGGAGCCATGAGAGCCATGGAATCTGCTTTCACCTCACCATACCCATTAGATGGCAAGAGGAGGAGGCCCTTTCCATGTTCTCTTAAGAGTGATTAACCACTTCAATGACTCCACTAAACCATGCTTAAACTTAATTGTACTTGGATTGTGACTTGACCCCACTAATCAAGTTGATCCAAATCACTTTTTATTCAGGCTAAACCAAGCCTTGGGTGGTGCACCTAGCCCAAATGGATGGGTTGACCAATTTGAGCCAAAATGAGCCCTCTCCCATTCCATTCTAATCCAAGCCTTTTACACATGGCATTTGCCGATTGACTACACTAAACCCCAGCCACGACCCACTGAACAAGATGGTGACCGATGCTAGCCGGCCGAGCCACCAGGTCGCCGGAAAACACCACACCCGAGAGCTCGCATGTGAGCCGAGCTTTGGAATTCCACCTTGCTGAGGCGCCCCATGCCCAGTGGCCACCATGGGCTGTTCCTCCCATGCCCGAGCGGCTGATCTCGAGCCCTAACTCTCCCTGGGAGGCCCTCCACCCTCCTCTGTTTAAACACCGACCCACTCTCGGCCATGCGAGGTGCTCGACCAGATCTTGCCGAAACTCTGCCAAAATTGTTCCGAACACTTCTCCATACTTAGAGCGGTTCATCCCCGGTGTCGATTTGCCTCAATCCCCGCCAACGAACCCGATTTCTCGGCGAAATTCCACCCAAAACCGGGACACTTCTCCACGGTGGATCGATCCTCATATTGATTGGTCCTACACCTTCACCGGACCGAGGAAGGAGTCCGCCAGCAAAATCACCCTCTCCGGGCCACCCGATCGTTCCGGACTCCGAGCTTTGTGATTGGGCTTGGTCGAAATCATACCTAGGCGATTCACCGAGACCGGGAGACTTCATGCGGAGCTTGCTGGGATCCAATCGAAGGTGACACAACCCTCGGATTGAAGCCACACTTCTGCGAGCAAAGGTATGAGCTAATTCTTCATCCCGAGCTTCGGAGATTCTCCATTTCAAATGCTTTAATTTCGATGCGAGATCACCAGTATAGATGTATTTGTCTCTTCAAGACGAATCCATAGAGCATAAGAACACGAAAATCCATTGAGTATTGAGTGAGATATTAGGGATTTAGTGTGGACGGCTCTCGGGTGAGGACGCTTGAGGATGATGAATGGATGCCGTTCATTTGATACACGCGCGGACGGACGGCCAGGATCACGCCGGATCAGGAGATGGAACGACACAGCGGGGCCCCGGAGCACTGAGTCAGATGTCGGCGTCGAATCGGAGAGCGCCACGCGGCATTTCGGAGCTGCCGAGGTTGACGCGGCACCGCGTGGATAAATAGAAAATTAGGGTATTTTTGATTTATTTAATTCCCTAAACTTGAAAATGCATAACTTTGTGTAGAAAAATCGGAAAAATAAAATAAAAATAGCCTCTTGCTCGAGTGAACGAGAGGAGAATAATGTGGAAAAGAAATTATTTAATTTCATTGAGTATTTTATTTTTAATGATTTATTTCCCTCTGCATTGTTTTAATTCTCCATGCATATAGGAAATTCACCATGGCATGAGACCATAGGGCTTTTGAAGCCTACGAATTTGGGAACATTCCACTGAATTTTCCGAAGTCGAGAGGTCATCCCTATGAGAAGTTATTGATTTTTCAAATTCATGTTCTTGTTTTGAGTATTTTAAATCCGATAATTAGCATGTTGTGAAATAAATTCTAGGAAAATTTGGTGATGTCTCTTATGACCGAGAGGACCACTAGGAAAAATAGATTTTGGATTAGTTTATTTAAAATAACCACTAATTGGCTTAAACACCCAAGAATAGCTCCTTAATTAATTAGAGCTAACCATATATCAAATTGACTTGAAATTAATTCTCCACTGACCTTTAGGATCAGAGGAACCCACCATAAAAATTTGAAGTCGATTGGACTTGGTTAGCCTCTACTAAATGGGTTGATTAAGCCATTTAGCCATTTTGAACTTTAAAAATTCATAACTTTCAAAATACGCTTTCAAAAATTCACCAGATTGGTTTTGGAGCCTCTACGATATCAGGGGAATTTAAGAAAATTAAGATTTTAATTTTCTAAAAAATTTAATTTTTTGCATTATTTTAATATTTTAATAATTAAAAAATAAAAATCAATAAAAATTCACCAAAATGTCACATTTTGAATTTTAATCACTTAGGAACAAATCCCATATTTTTCTTAGGTCTATTTAATGAGATATTAAATTTTAAAGCCCTAGGGTAATTTTAAAATTAAAAAAATGTATTTTCTAGCATTTTCACTAAAATAATTATAATAAATCATAGAAAAATTAGAAAATTGTAAAAATTGATTCTCTGATTTCCTTGATATCAGAGAGATTTTTGAAAAATATAAAATTTATTTTTCAACCTTTATTTTATTTTAAAATTAATTAATACTCCAAAACTTAAAATAATTATAATAAAAATAATATAATTCAAAAAAACACGAAAATTGGTCCAAGTGGTCCTCTGGTCATTAGGAATGTCCCATAATTGTCTTAAGGACAGAAACTTTCCCTTGGTCATGTTATTAAATTTTCCTTGGAAATTCTTATTTTCCACCAAAAATAATTACATAAATAAATTAAATACGAGAAAAATCACATTTTCTCCTCTCATGTCTTTATTGGCATATGAGTGAAGTCACATAAAAATTTCAAGTTCATTTAAGCTCGATTTAGTGAGTTATGAAATTATTAAGCTTGAAGGGCAAAATGGTAATTAAAATTTTAACCCTTAATTAAAACTTTAGGTTTAATAAAATTAACAAGTAAAATATTTGATCTTAATCTGATTTGGATGATTGAAATTTAAATAATTAAAGGGTAGAAACCTACTAAATAATTTAAAATAATCGAAATAAACCTTAATTAAATAATTGATTAAATTTGGAAGAATAATAAAATTTGAATTATTAAAATAGGGACATTATTAGGAAGAGATTTATTCTTTAATTTAAAAATCCCTAAATTAATCATCTCAATAATATTTAATTTCTAATAAAAATGATAATTCAAATTTAAGTTTTAAAATGTTAAAGGACTTAATCATTAAAGTTAAATTAAAAAGTTAAATTATTAAACTCTTTTTAAATTTTTAATTAAACTAAAATAAAAAATAAAATTAAATTAAAGATTAAATTAAATTAAATCAAAAAAATTAAATAAATTAAATTAAATTAAATCAAATAAATTAAATTAAATTAAATTAAATTAAATTAAAATTGAATTAAATTAAAAATAATTAAATTAAATTAAATTAAATTAAAACATATTAAATTAAATTAAATTAAATTAAATTAAATTGAATTAAAATCAAATAAAATTAAAATTAAAATTAAAATTAAAATTAAAAATAAAAATTAAAATTAAATTAAAATAAAAACTAAACCAAATTAAATTAAATTAAAGTTAAATTAAATTGAATTAAAAATAACATCACCTAAGACATGAAGAAATTAAATATAAAACGACTTGAACAACTATTCCAAATTTAAACCCGTTAGTCGAGATTAAACTAAATCATAAACCATTTGAACACCAATTTTCCCTCGAAAACTTTGGTTATCATAACTCCTAAACAGAACATTAAATGAAATGTTACTTCACTTATAGGATATTCAAATGTCCTAGTTCACTGAGCAAGATAACAAAACTTGAATCCCCGGACAATTAATTCATTTGTATAATTAAATTCATTTGGACTTAAAATAATCCTATCAATATTGAAAAGATGTTTAAGATTCTTCTTAAGCACTTCCTCAATATGATAGTATACTCATAAGAACAAATGAACTTAATTATTCTTTAATGAAGAAAATCATCCTCAAACCAAAACACAAGAACCTAGACGTCATAGGAAATAGTAAGCTATAGGATTAGGAATTTGGTAGAAAACCATAACCCTTCCCTTAGCTTGTACTAGGAACTTGCTTAAATATTCTAATTGTGTTTTAAGTGCGGCTTGGGATGACGGGAAGACCCTCAGGTACGCTTTTATTTTATTGCGATTTACCTTATTGCAATTTATTTAATCGCATCGCACTTACTTTTCTTGTATGATAAACAATGCATTTGCATGAAAACCCACACCTTTAGGATAGTCCCTAAAACTGAAACCAAAACTAAATTAAAAGTCATTGCAAGATAAAATTCACCGCCACGACATTTCAAAATATAAAACAACTCGAAATTTAATCACGAAACGAACACAAAACTACAATTACAACTAAATTAAAACGTCTTGTTGGATGATCGGGAATACCTCGGATGATGTAACCTACGTGTTGCTAACGGGATTTCCCGCGGTCTAAATGAAAGTGTGGAACTCATTCGGTTGAGTTTAGCAAATTCATACGGACTAAGTGAATCCGATAAAAATAACGATGTCGGAAGGATGGAGCAGTGGGATCTTAACCGGTGTCGTTATAATCAACTTTAAAATTTGTTTTAATTAAAATATTAAAAACACTTGGAAATTAAGATTTTTCTCTAAACCAGAACACTTTCCTCATCTCCTGATTTATGACTTCTATAACTAAACCTCTGCAACAACAAGGAGCTCGGAGCACGGTGGGCAGCATGGCCATCTTCGTCAGCAAAACAACTCTACATCAGCTAAACATTCCTAGAATTAAACAACTAAGCCATAGGACTTCGAGGTAGTTTGCCTAGTGCAACATAAATCCTCAACTCTTCGTTAGGCATTTGCATAGCAAATTAAGCCCTAACCGGTCTTAGGATTCTGAGGTAGTCGTCCGATACGACATAAACCCTCACATCTTCCGAGTTATTTGTATGATTCTATCATATAAATATAAGTCCTAATTAATTAAAATTAGCAAGATCAAAACATTATATAAATATTAGGACTTTCCTAAATCCAAGCCAAACAATAGGATAGTCGGGGAATTACCGAAGTTCGCTTCGAATCTGTGATTTCTCCTACCTTTCTTCCTTTAAATTCCCAAAATAAAATTTTCCAAATTTGATCCATTCCCTATTGAAATTCCAAAATTCAATCCTTTGAAACTTTAAACTTTGAAATTCTTGAGAGCAGAATTACTGATTATTATCGAGAGTTTTCTTAGGTGATTCCCGTCACTTAAGATGTAATTAACTATAGGGGTTTGCCCTTATAGGGAATTTAAAGAACCCAGGTAATATAAACCCTGTTTAATGCTTTCATATTAAGCAGGGGAATTTGTCGGCTTATAAAATTGGTTCGCATACCAAACGGATGTCACAAATCTTCTAGTTTATTTAATTGAGCCCCATCGTCAAGCAGTGTGCCTATTCTTCGGGATAGATACACGGTTTGTGGTGCGGTGCTCGTTTATATAAACTATTCGGAATGTGGGATCAGTTTGATTTCATATCTTAAAATTTTCAAATTTAAAATTATTTTCAAAATCAAATACTACTTTTTTCAAATTATTTATTTAAATTAAATTAAAAATTTGCCGACATTTTCTGTAGGCGACCCCTTTTCAAAATAAAATTCCCTATAAGGGCAAGCCCCTATAGTTAATTACATCTTAAGTGACGAGAATCACCTAAGAAAACTCTCGATAATAATCAGTAATTCTGCTCTCAAGAATTTCAAAGTTTAAAGTTTTCAAAGGATTGAATTTTGGAATTTCAATAGGGAATGGATCAAATTTGGAAGATTTTATTTTGGGATTTTAAAGGAAGAAAGGTAGGAAAAATTACAGATTCAAAGTGAATTTCAGCAATTTCTCGACTATCCTATTGTTTGGCTTGGATTTAGGAAAGCCCTAATGTTTATTTAATGTTTTGATCTTGCCAATTTTACTTAATTAGGTCTTATATTTATATGATAGAATCATACAAATAGCCTTGAAGTTATGAGGGTTTATGTCGTACCGAACGACTACCTCGAATCTAAGTCCGGTTAGGGCTTAATTTGCAATGCAAATGCCTAACAAAAGGTTGAGGATTTATGTTGCACTAGGCAAACTACCTCGAAATCCTATGGCTTTGTTGTTTAATTCTAGGAATGTTTAAGCTGATGTAGAGTCGTTTTCTTGACGAAGATGGCCATGCTGCCCACCGTGCCCCGAGCTCCTTGTTGTTGCGAGAGGTTTGGTTATAGAAGTCATAAATCGAGAGATGAGAAAAGTGTTTTGGTTTAGAGAAAATCTTAACTTCCAAGTGTTTTTATGTTTTAATTAAAACAAATCTTAAAGTTGATTATAACAACACCGGTTAAGATCCCACGGTTCCATCCTTCGGCATCGTTATTTTTATCGGATTCACTTAGTCCGGATGAATTTGCTAAACTCGACTGAATGAGTTCAACACTTTCATTTAGACCGTGGGAAATCCCGTTAGCAACACGTAGGTTACATCATCCGAGGTATTCACGATCATCCAACGAGACGTTTTAATTTAATTGTAATTGTAGTTTTGTGTTCGTTTGTGATTAAATTTTGAGTTGTTTTATATTTTGAAATGTTGTGACGGTGAATTTTATCTTGCAATGACTTTTAACTTAGTTTTGGTTTCGATTTTAGAGCTACCCTAGAGGTGTGAGTTTTCATGCAGCGGTTGTTTATCATGCAAGAAAAGTAAGTACGATGCGATTAAATAAATTGCGATAAGGTAAATTGCAATAAAATAAAGCGTACACTGGAGGGTCTTCCCGTCATCCCAAGCTGCACTTAAAACACAATTAGAATATTTAAGCGAGTTTCTAGGTAAAGCTAAGGGAAGGGTTATGGTTTTCTACCAAATTCCTAATCCTATAGCTAGTCATTTCTATGACGTCTAGGTTTTTGTGCTTTGGTTTGAGGATGATTTTCTTCATCGAAAGAATAATTAAGTTCGATTGTTCTTATAAGTATACTTATCATATTGAGGAAGTGCTTAAGAAGAATCTTAAACATCTTTTCGATATTGATAGGATTGTTTTAAGTCGAATGAATTTAATCATACAAATGAATTAATCGTCAGAGATTAAGTTTTGTTATCTTGCTCGATGAACTAGGACATTTGAATATCCTATAAGTGAAGTAGCATTTCATTTAACGTTACTGTTTAGGAGTTATGATAACTAAAGCTCTCGAAGCGAATTGGTGTTCAAATGGTTTATGATTTAGTTTAACTTGATTAGCGGGTTTAAATTTGGAATAGTGTTGAGTTGCTTTATATTTAATTTCTTTATGTCTTAGGTGATGTTATTTAATTTAATTTAATTTAACTTTAATTTAATTTAATTTGGTTTAGTTTTAATTTTAATTTAATTTTAATTTTTAATTTTGATTTTAATTTTAATTTTAATTTTAATTTTATTTGATTTTATTTTAATTTAATTTAATTTAATTTAATTTAATTTAATTTAATTTAATATGTTTTAATTTAATTTAATTTAATTATTTTTAATTTAATTTGATTTTAATTTAATTTAATTTAATTTAATTTAATTTATTTTATTTAATTTAATTTAATTTATTTAATTTGTTTAATTTAATTTAATTTAATCTTTAATTTAATTTTACTTTTTAATTTTAGTTTAATTGAAAATCTAAAAAGGGTTTAATAATTTAACTTTAATTTAATTTAATGATTAAGTCTTTTAACATTTTAAAACTTAAATTTGAATTATCATTTTAATTAGGAATTAAATGTTATTAAGATGATTAATTTAGGGATTTTTAAATTAAAGAATAAATCTCTTCACTAATAATGTCCCTATTTTAATAATTCCAATTTTATTATTCTTCAAATTGAATCAATTATTTAATTAAGGTTTATTTCAATTATTTTAAATTGTTTAGTAGGTTTCTACCCTTTAATTATTTAAATTTCAATCATCCAAATCAGATTAAGATCAAATATTTTACTTGTTAATTTTATTAAACCTAAAGTTTTAATTAAGGGTTAAAATTTTTTAATTACCATTTTTGCCCTTCAAGCTTAATAATTTCATAACTCACTAAATTGAGCTTAAATGAACTTGAAATTTTTATGTGACTTCACTCATATGCCAATAAAGACATGAGAGGAGAAAATGTGATTTTTACGTATTTAATTTATTTATGTAATTATTTTTGGTGGAGAATAAAAATTTCCAAGGAAAATTTAATAATATGACCAAGGGAAAGTTTCTGTCCTTAAGAAACTTATGGGACATTCCTAATGACTAGAGGACCACTTGGACCAATTTTGGTGATTTTTTGAATTATATTATTTTTATTATAATTATTTTAAGTTTTGGAGTAATAATTAATTTAAAAATAAAATAAAGGTTGAAAAATAAATTTTATATTTTTCAAAAATCTCTTTGATATCAAGGAAATCAGAGAATCAATTTTTGCAATTTTTTAATTTTTATATGATTTATTAGAATTATTTTAGTGGAAATACTAGAAATATATATATTTTTAAATTTAAAATTATCTTAGGGCTTTAAAATTTAATATCTCATTAAATAGACCTAAGAAAAATATGGGGTTTGTTCCTAAGTGATTAAAATTCAAAATGTGACATTTTGGTGAATTTTATTATTTTTGTGATTTTTATTATTTTTTAATTATTAAAATATTAAAATAATACCAAAAAATAAACTTTTTTAGAAAATTGAAACTTTAATTTTCTTAAATTCCCTTGATATCAGAGAGACTCCAAAACCAATTTGGTGAATTTTTAAAAAGTATTTTAAAAGTTATGAATTTTTAAAGTTCAAATTGACTAAATGGCTTAATCAACCCATTTAGTAGGGCTAACCAAAGTCGATTGACTTCAAATTTTTATGGTGGGTTCCTCTAATCCTAAAGGTCTATGGAGAATTGATTTCAAGCCAATTTGATATATGGTTAACTCTAATTAATTAAGAAGCTATTTTGGGTGTTTAAGCCAATTAGGGTTATTTTAAATAAACTAATCCAAAACCTATTTTTCCTAGGGTTCTCTGGTCATAAGAGACATCACCAAATTTTCCTAGAATTTATTTCACAACATGCTAATTATTGGATTTAAAATACTCAAAACAGTAACATGAATTTGAAAAATCAATAACTTCTCGTAGGGATGGCCTCCGACTTTGGAAAATTCGGGGAATGTTCTCGAATTCGGAGGCTTCAAAAGCCCTATGGTCTCATGCCATGGTGAATTTCCTATATGCATGGAGAATTAAAACAATGCAGAAGGGAAATAAATCATTAAAAATAAAATACTTGATGAAATTAAATAATTTCTTTTCCACATTATTCTCCTACGATTCAGCTGAGCGAGAGGTATTTTTATTTTATTTTTCGATTTTCCTACATAAAGTTATGGATTTTTGAAGTTTAGGGAATTAAATAAATCAGAAAATACCCTAATTTTCTATTTATCCATGCGGCGCCGCGTCAACCTCGGCAGCTCCGAAACCCCGTGTGGCGCTCTCCGATTCGACGCCGCCATCTGACTCAGTTCTCCGGGGCCCCGCTGTGTCGTTCCATCTCCTGATCCGGCGCAATTCTGGCCGTCCATCCGCGCGTGTATTAAATGAACGGCATCTGTAGTTCGTCCCCAGGCGTCCTCGCCGAGAGCCGTCCGTCTTCTAGGCCTAAGATCTCACTCGATACTTGACCAAATTTAACGTACTTATGCTCTATGGATTCATCTCGAGAAGACAAAAATATCCATACGGTGATCATCCAATGAAATTAAAGCATTTGAAATGGAGAATCTCCAGAAGCTCGGGATGAAGAATTAGCTCATACCTTTGCTCAGAGAAGTGTGGCTTCAATCTGAGGGTTGTGTCACCTTCAATTGGACCCGGCAAGCTCCGGATGAAGTCTCTCGGTGCGGTGAATTGCACTAGGTAGGATTTCGACCACGGCCGATCACAAAGCTTGGAGGCTGGAGCAAGCCAGGAGGCACCGGAGATGGGGCTTTCGGTGGGGAACTTCTCCTCGTCGTCCGGTGAAGGTGTAGGACCGATCGATTTGAGGATTGGCTCGTTGTGGCAAAGTGTCCTGGTTTTGGGTGAAATTTCGGTTGAGAAATTGGATTCATTGGTGGGGATTAGGGCAAATTGACATCTGGGATCAAGCTACTCAAGGATGGAGAAGGGTTTGCGAACAATTTTGGCGGAGTTTCGGCAAGGTTTGTGCAGCTCTCCTCGATGGCCGAGAGGGGTCGGGTTTAAATAGAGGTGGGCTGGAGGGCCTCGCGAGGATGGCCGAGGGTTGGTATCGGCTGCTCTGGGCATGGGAAGAACGGCTATGGTGGCCATTGGGCATGGGGCGGCTCGGCGAGGTGGAATTCCAAAGTTTGGCTCCTCCCGATGTCTCGGCCATGGTGTTTTCCGGCGACCCGAGCGAGCGGCCGGCAGCATGGGTCACCCTCGAGTCCAGGTGGGTCGAGGGCTGGAGGTTTGTGCGGTCAATTGGCCATGGACATGTGTAAAGGGTTTGAATCAAAAGGGTATGGGGAGAGGCTCATTTTGGGTCCAAATGGGTCAACCCACCATTTTTGGTTTGGTGCACCCTTCCATGGCGATTTGGTGAGGGAGGATCAGGTGAATCGGCTTGAAAAGGGTAGAGAAGTGACCATCCATGAATATTTTGATTAAACATGGATTAAGGTGAAGCATTAAAAGGGTTAAAACCTTTTTAAGGGGGATTAAAAGAGGCTCCTCCTTTTTCCATTAATGGCTTGATCACATGTCAAACCTTCCATGGCTTCATGTGGCTTGTCTTTGGCTTGGGGAAAAGCTTGGTCAATTTCATGAAAATGGAATTTGGAAATTTTGGTAATTTAGGGGTGATTTGATGGGATTTGGCATATGGCTTGAATTGGAACCATTTGATGATTGATTTTAACTTAGGGAATGGCTTTGATTAAATGGATGGCAAATGGAAATGTCATGTGGGCTTTAGGGCCAATTTTGGGCTTTTGTATTTGGTGGAAATGGGCTTTTAGAATGGTTTAGGAAAGTGGGCCTTTAGGTTTGAAAACAAATTGGTGGATGTAAATTTTGCAAAGGATTGGATCCCATGAGTGTTGAATTTAGTTTAAGAATGTTTCATGAATGATTTGGAATAAACTTGAAGTGTTTGGGCTAGGTTTGGGTTGGATTTGGACCTCTTTGGTGAATGGGCCAATGTAGGTCAAATTGGGCTAACTTGGGCCAATGTTGGGCTAGGGTTGAAATTGATGTAAAATTAATGTTGGGAAATGTTTATGGGAGTGCTTCAAAGAGGTTTCAACTTTGGTTGGGTTTTGATTTTGGGATTTGGGCTTATTTGGGTTAGGTTAGGGTTTAGGTCAAAATTGGATCTTTTAGCTTTGGGTTGAATTTGAGTGGGGTTTGGGTCTAAATGTTGGGAAAATCATGTTATTGTTTTGTTTGCAGGGATGTTAAGGAAGATTTAGAAAAGATTTGGGGTTAATTGGAGTTGAATTGGGTGAGTTTGGGTTAGGTTTGAGTTATGGGTCCAAATTGGGCTTTAAGGCCAAAAGTGAAATTGGATTCAAATGTCAATAAAATTGGACTTGGATTTGGTCTAGATTGGTGTTGGTAATGTTGAATTGAAGTTTAGAATTGAATTGGACCAGATTTTTGGTCAATTGGGTAGGTTTAGTTTGACATTGGGTTCACTTAGGGTTAAAATGGGTCAAATTGGGGGTTTTGATGAAAGTGGGGTAAATTGACAAAATTGGCCCATGGTGTAGTTAACCAAACTGAAATTGGGAATATTTGGGATTTTCTGGAATTTTCTGGGAATTTTCTGAATTTTTGGATTTTTTGGTCAAGAGGGGTATTTTGGGTATTTGGAGGGTATTGGGAGGTATTTTTGGAATTTTTGGTATTTTTGGGTATGGATGATCAATTTGAGTAATGTGGGAATGCTTGGGATTGATTTTGAGGAATTTTGGGTGATTTGGAAATTTTGCGAAAATTTGGGTAATTTCGAGGGTTTTGGGTAGAGCTAAGCGGGTGTAGGGTCCGGGGGTCGAAAATTGAAAATTTGGAAAATTGAAGATTGGGTGAATATAAGTGGAATGAAATCATTTTGGTTGAGCCATGAAGCCATATCGAGCCCACATGAGCCATGAAGGGACTCATTTGAGGCATCCGATATGTTGTTCTCAACCCTCTTAGCCGAGGGCTTAGGGGTTAAGGACCATCCATACGAATCACCTACATGAGTCGGGAGGTCGAGTTGAGTATAGGTGTGTGAAAGTGTAGTGTATAAATGTAGTGTGTGTGTAAGTCGGCCCCTTCACCGGACCGGGCCACCCGAGGCGGTCCTAAGGCCGAAGAGTCGTATAGGAACTCATCCTTTAAACTTCCACATTTGATTTCGACCCTCTAGGTGATTAGGGGTCTATAGTCAAGTTTGTAGAGTTTGCGGGGAGTTAAGAAGTGGTTTTAATTTCTAAGTAGTGGGTCCCAATTCTAATCCTCTAAGATAGTCAAAGGAAAAGCCTAAGGCTAGATCCTAAGTACTAAAGAGAAGAAGAGAAGACCTCATCAAAAATGAGGTCAATAAATGGACCCCCAATAGGTGTGATGAGCTAACCAAGCACACCGCTCGTATTGGCGTTGACCGAGGAGATCAACAAAACCAGCACAGATGTCCAAGTGACAAACTTAGGACAAAGTAGAAGAGTTTCCGCGGGGGAGTGTCTAGTATATCTCCGAGGCTGGAAATTCTGAACTCTCGGCTGGGAAAGGAAAAGAAGGTGAATTTCAAATCACATGATCTGGGGGAATTTCGATTTAGATTTTATTTTGTTTCAGTTTAAGTTTTGATGTGTGAGCTTAGATTTTAGTTTGAGTTTCAATTTAGATTGAAGTTTTGTCAAGATTAATTTGAAGGGATTTGAACTGGAAGTGAAAATTGGAATTTTGTGGTTTTAGATGTAACATCTTCGACCTCAAAAGAAAATTGAATTGATTGGATTGAATCATTACAATGAGGAGAGATCTCGGAGCAATGCGGTATTGGATGTAAAATCTTTAACCTCGAGAGTTTGATTTTGATGTATTTCATTACGATAGGGAAAGAATCCTAAAGCGATACGGTCTCGGATGTAAAATCCTCGACCCCGAGAATTTGATTTTTGATGTATTTCATTGCAATAGGAAAGAATCCTAAAGCAATGCGAGTCTCGGATGTAAAATCCTCGACCCCAAAGTTTGATTTTGATGTATTTCATTGCGATAGGGAAAGAATCCTAAGCGATGCGATCTCGGATGTAAGATCCTCGACCCCGAAAGTTTGATTTTGATGTATTTCATTGCGATAGGGAAAGAATCCTAAAGCAATGCGGTCTCGGATGTAAAATCCTTAACCCCAAAAGTTTGATTTTGATGTATTTCATTGTAATAGGGAAAGAATCCTAAAGCGATGCGATCTCGGATGTAAGATCCTCGACCCCAAAAGTTTGATTTTGATGTATTTCATTGCGATAAAGAAAGAATCCTAAAGCAATGCGGTCTCGGATGTAAAATCCTCGACCCCAAAAGTTTGATTTTGATGTATTTCATTGCGATAGGGAAAGAATCCTAAAGCGATGCGATCTCGGATGTAAGATCCTCGACCCCAAAAGTTTGATTTTGATGTATTTCATTGCAATAGGGGAAAGAATCCTAAAGCAATGCAGTCTCGGATGTAAAATCCTCAACCCAAAAGTTTGATTTTGATGTATTTCATTGCAATAGGGAAAGAGTCCTAAAGCAATGCAGTCTCGGATGTAAGATCCTCAACCCCAAAAAGTTTGATTTTGATGTATTTCGTTGCGATAAAGAAAGGATCCTAAAGCAATGCAGTCTCGGATGTAAAATCCTCAACCCCAAAAGTTTGAATTTGAATAGTCATTGACTTTGCAAAGATTTGTAGTGTTGATTTGAAAAGTGTGGAATTTTAGTGTTTCGAGAATTTCATGAAAGTTGTAAAAGACTTTCATGAAGGAAACAGATTAGGAGGGAATATGTAGATGTTACATATCCCGTTCAAAAGAGTTGATCGGAAGTCACTGGTTTGGTTTGGATATAATTCCTCGCCATCGGGTTCGATCCAGTGTCGATGGAATCGACCGCTTCCATCCCGGACAAGGGAGAGAATAGAACGGATTGGATTTCAGATTTGGAAGGTTGAGTTTAAATTTTCTATTGAGATTTGATTTGAGATTTGATTTGGATTGGAAGGATTGAATTTGAAATTTGATTTAAAATTTGATTTGAGATTTTGAAGATCAAATTTGAAATTTGATTGAGATTGGATTTGAAATTTGGAAAGATTGAATTTGAAATTTGATTGAGATTTGATTTGGAATCTGGAAAGATTGAATTTGAATTTGGTTTAGATTTGGAATCTGGAAAGATTGAATTTGAATTTGGTTTAGATTTGATTTGAAATTTAGAAAGTTGAATTTGAATTTGATTTAAAATTTGTGTTCATTTTGTTTATTCTTTAACGATTCAAATTTATTTTATCGTTTATTTAATGTTCATGTGAATTTGGTGTTCATCATTCTTAGATTTTTAAGGAAAGTTTTCTTTCATTTATTTTTTTTATTTCTTTTCTGTTCTTTGTTCGAAGTTCATTTAACTTTAATGGCGTTTCCCAGTCAATTTGCACAAAAGAGGTGATGGCCCAAAATGTGACATGGTCACTTTCATTCCAATCATGTTGAAGATACATCATACAACTCGATGCGGAATACATCTCATACAATCCATGTAGACTCGAAACGGGTATGTATGATCTTTATCGATCCATCCAAAAAGGTAAGCATCGAAAATCCATGTACGAATAGTGGGGTACATGGTCGATAACATCACCTTCCAAGTCATCCTTGGCGAGGATGCCGTATGGATGTACTTTGGAGGTGTGATATTTTTCATGTAACTCACGGCTCGTAAGGCGGAGATTCTCTAGCTCCGGGTGCAGGCTGGAAGTGGTAAGGTGTCTTCCTGTCGTCCATCCTTCGAAAGTAGCGAGATCCGCTTCATTGGTACTCACGGTATGCAATGTTTAGCGACATACTGCTCCGTTGCCCTTCGGTATCATGAAGGAACCTACCGGTAATGGTATCTTCACCGGCCCTCGGAACTCCACTGGGCCTGCTTATCCGGAGGTCGAATCCGAACATGATATTACACTCGTTCGGGAAAGAGATCGTGCGAAAGGTCGACAAAGTCGTGGTGATCTATGTGCGGGGGTATGCGGTCACCCTGCTTGTAAATGTTAATAATGCGGTTGTTGGGTATGCGATACTTTGGAAGTACCCTCCATGTTATCAATCTTTTTACCATTCTCTTGATGACTAATGGCATTGGATCCACTTGGCCATGACGGAGTATCCACGGTGGGTTCCCCTTCTGTCTTCCGCAAAGTTGTAACGACATCCACATTGTATTGTAATTCTTCCTTTCCACGGCATCCATCTCGGGGTTACGAGTAGGTGTTTTCCCTTAGGCGGCCCGCTCGGCCCATTCTTTTCAAATCCGGATGCAATCCACGATTTGTTGTTGTTCATATTCGAGAATACGTACGTATGTAGCCCGAGGCCTTCAGTATATTGATCCTTCTGCCTCCGATTCTCTCGAAGTATTCGAAAGTTTTCTTTTCGACATTACTGCATTCTTTCCGGCTCGTACTGCGGAATAATTTGCAAATGGCGGGGCACGGTGACATATTGTGGGATATACGGCTCGATCCCTTCACGTTCTCCTGCATACCTCGGCTCCTCGGGGATGATGTCCGTCGGGACATCCTCCGGGGTTGCTACTGCAACAAGGTTATGCATTGCTGGTGGTTACTATGCGGTGGCGTGGTAGCCTTCTTTCTTCGATCATCGTGAGATTTCCACGGTCCCTTACGGTTATCCTGGAGCTGGCCTCCTTTCTTCGGTACTCAGTGAATTGGCGTCCTTGAAGTATATGTGCGTGCGATAGCATCGCCTCGTCGCGCTGGTCCGCTGCTAGTTTGGTTAACTTCTTGCGGATACGGTGATTCTTATTTCTTCATTGCGTTGCTGTGAGAGTAGCTCTTCGAACTTCCTGAATCTCTGTGGGCGCGGCGCTGATAAGCCTGCCCTCTGCTGTAGCGACTACAGACTTGATTTTCTTGTCTTCTTCAGTGTTTGTTTTTCTTTTCTTCGTTCTTGGATTGGTGGCTTGGGCCACTCACTTTCATCCTTGTCCGCCGGGCGGTTCCTCTCGGTCAGCGCGGGATCCGGTCACTTTCCTCGTGCCGCAGAGCTCTGCTGGTGCGAAGTCCGAGTCGATCTCGATTATCGCTCCATCTTTCACCCTCTTCTCATCGAGTGCAAGGCTTACGCCATTTCTAAAGTTCGGGACCAACCGCCGGTTCGACATTTCCCTGCGAAAAGACAAGGAAAAGGATCGGGGGCTATCTTAAGAACAAGAACATTAAGAAAATGTTTATTAAAGACTTTTTTTATTATATTTTTTTTATTTAACAGGAATGAAATGGGATAAGATCAGGAAAAAGATCTTGATTTGGAAAAGAGAACAAGGAAAACTTTATTATCATGATTTTATTATTCTAGTACATTTTATTATTTTTGGGTTCGGACCCAGTCATAAGTAACTACTTTACCCGTGCTTCTAGGGATGAAGAATTCATTCCTTCGAAACATCAGGTAGCGTAATACTTTTTCAAGTATCGTCCGTTGATCGGAAGCATATGTCGTTCTCACTGGCAATTCACTAGGCTGGTAGGAACCTCACGAGTATACTTGCTTGACCACGAACGGTCCTTCCCGAGTGGGTTCGAATTTTCCTCCTATCTTGCGGTGTGCAAGAATAGGTCTCTTGAGAACGAGAACTAAGTCACCAACTTTGAAGGTTCTTGGGCGGACCAGTCTGTCATGGGCTTGAACCATCTTAGCTTGGTATAATTCTAAATTCTGCTGTGCTGCAAGTCTTTTCCCTTCCAGGCTTTCTAATTCCTCTAGTCGTAATTTGGCGTTCTCTTCTGTCGTGATTTTTTTTGCAATCGCAATCCTGAGTGAAGGAAGCTGGACTTCCAATGGCAACACTGCCTCGGACCCGTATACTAAAGCATAAGGTGTAGCTTGAGTAGGAGTTCTGAAGGTTGTCCGGTAGGCCCATAAGGCTTCTAATAACTTCTCTTGCCAATTTCTCTTATTATCGTCCAAGGTTTTCTTTAAGATTTGAACGAGAGTTTTATTAAAAGCCTCAGCCAAGCCGTTTGCTCTTGGGTAGTAAATTGTTGAATATCGCCAGTCGATTCCGTGTCTCCGACAAAATTATTGATCTGTGTGCTTCGAATGCTAACCCATTATACGAGATGATCTGCGCGGCACTCCGAAACGGTAGACAACTTGGTTCTTGAAAAGCGTAGCACGTGGTGTGCTTTCACTTCTCTGAGTGGAGCTGCCTGCGCCACTTGGAAAAGTAATTTGTAGCCGCAAGAATGAAGCGATGTCCTTTTGAAGATGGTGGTTCTATTGGACCCACTATATACGTGCTCCAACATTCAAATGGCCACGATGCAATTGTCGGATGTAACACATTTGGAGGTTGGTGTAGAACCACTCCGTGTACTTGGCATTGGTGACGGCTCTTGGCGATTTTCATGCGATCGGTCATCATCGAGGGCCGGTAGTACCCTAGTCTTTTAATTTTCATTTTCATCTTCGGACCCGGCTGGTGAGCGCCACGGAGTCTCGAATGCACCTCTTTAACAATTTCACGGGCCTCGGACCCGCTTAGGCACCTTAGCCGCATTTGATCGAAAGACCTCTTGTATAATGTGTTGTTTATTAATGCGTAGGACGAGTTCTTTTTTGATACGATGGGCTAGCGACCTATCGTCACAGTAGTTTTCCGGTTTGCGAGTAGTATATTAATGGCTGTCGCCAATCTTCCGTGTTTTACGTCAATGTTGCAACGGATTCTTCTTCTTTTTCGATTTGTGTATTGTGTATGTCGAGCTGTGACAGGACTCGACGTCCGTGAGCGACACTTCCATCGATTCATCCTGCGAGCGAGCAAATTCTTTTGCGAGCGAGCTAACGCATCTGCTAAAGCATTTTCTTTTACGGGAATTTTGTAGATTGTCACATTCAGAATCTGTTCCAACAATTGTATGGCATACTGGAAGTATTGCTCGAGTCTTGGCTTTAAAATTCTGTACTGTCCGGCGATCTGTTGAATGATTAACTGCGAATCCCCGTAGATGTTGATGTTTATTATCCCCATTTGAATAGTTAATTCCGGTCTGTTATGAGGGCTTCGTATTACGCTTCGTTGTTTGTACACGGTTACGTCAAGTGGTAGGAGTATCTTAACATCCCCCGCTCCGGTGTTATAAAGATTAATCCGATTCTGCCTTACCGGGCACTATCACTTGCGATTCTTCGTCTTTGTGTGCTTGAAGATGCTCCGTCGAAATATAATTCCCAACGTCGATCATCATGGTCTTCTAGGCTCATTATTTGTTCATCCGGCAAATCTTCATTGAGAGGAGATTCTGTAGGTAAAGGGGTGTCTTTGCGAGGAAGTCTGCTAGGACTTGTCCTTTTGCGCACGAAGAGGCACGAAAGTTATATCGAATTGCAATAATATCATTGACCATCGGCAGAGTCCGCTCGGAAAGCATTGGACGAGTCATCGAAGTATTGCGATGGATTAAATTTCGAGATCGGGTTGACCTTATGAGAAAGCATTTAGTGCTGAGCTTTTGAGCGGCGAAGATCGGGGACAAACAATGCTTTTCGATTGCGGGATACCTTATTTCCGTCGGCGAGTAAATGACGGCTTAGGTAGTAAAGAGCATTTTCTTTACCCTCATCATTGACACAGGCTTACGGGGCTCCGAGAGAGTCGTCTAGAGCCGCGGTATAAAGTATCGTCGGTCTACACGAGGCTGGAGTTGCTAAGACGGGGAGGTGTCATTAAATACTTGTTTAATGTCCTCGAAGGCCCTACGGCATTTCTCTTCCCAAATAAATTTGGCGTCCTTTTTAACTAGTGCCGAGAAAGGCTGACACCTACCGATAAGTTTGAGATAAAGCGTCGAAGATATGCCAGCTTCCCTTGAAAAGATCGTAGTTGTTTTAAGGTTTTGGGAGGCGGCATTTCTAAGATAGCTTTGATCTTTTCCGGGTCGATTTCAATTCCACGATATCGGACAACGAATCCTAAGAATTTCCCGGAGGTGACGCCGAAGGCGCATTTTAAGGGATTCATCTTAAGGTTAGATTGTCTTAAACGTTCGAAAACAATTCTCAAATCATACATGTGGTTTTCCTTTAGTTTGCTTTTGATGACCACATCGTCCACGTAGCATTCGACTTGATTGTGGATGAGATCATCAAAAATTCTTGTCATCGCTCTACGGTATGTTGCTCCTGCGTTCTTCGATCCGAATGGCATCCTTTGTGTAATAATATACTCGATCGGCGTTACGAATGCTGTAAGCTTTTCATCTTCCGGAGCTATTTTTATCCGGTTGTATCATGAAGATCCATCCATGAATGAGAATATTTCATGTGTCGAAGCGATGTCGATCATTAGTTGCAGGATCGGTAGAGGGAATTCATCTTTTGGACATGCCTTGTTTAAATCTCCGAAGTCCACACAAATTCGATCGACCATTCTTCTTTACGATTGGCACAACATTGGCTAACCAAGTCGGGTATTGTTCTTCACGAACAAATTTGGCGTCTATTAACTTGTTAACTTCGGCTATGACTTGTTGTTCGATTTCTAGACGCATTCTTACAGGACCTTGTCGGCCGGGACATAAGTAGGATCCACTCCTAGCTTATGGACTGCGACCTACGGAGCTAATCACGGCATCTCATCGTAGTTCCAAGCAAAACGAGTCTTTAAATTAAATTAATAACTTGATTATTTCTTCGGAATCTTCTTTATTGAGCGAGGAGCTAACAAAGGTAGGTCTAGGCTCTTCGCTAGTACCTAAGTTAACTTCCGTTAACTCATCTATTGTAGATTTGATCTCTTCTTCGAACTACGGTGGAGCGTCCCCGATTTGTAAATCTTTAAATTCTTCCGTGGTTTCCATGCAGTTTTCATTAGACTCGCAAGTGACAACCGAGGCAAAATTCGGTATCGTCGGCCGATCCTACGTGCCGAATCCGAGACCATGCTTTGAATTGGGTGGACGACCGGAGTTATTCCATAATTTTCAAAATGTTGTGATTGACCTTTTGTCCATTGTCGAGGTAAGAAACCACGGCTGAATTAAATTTTGAACACGGGGAGAGTACCACTCGAAAGGTAATTCCATTAATTCGATGAAGTGACATCTTCAAGTGTACATTATTTTCGAGTTTTGGAGGAAGGAGCACTACGGTAGAATTTGATTGGCTTTGCACCGCCGCTATGTACCTCTTTGACCACCATACCCTCGATCTTATTAGAATGGATCGGGGTCAGGGTCATAGTATGTACATAGTGGTTAATCTTCTCGTACATCGATTTATATTCTTAATTCTTTTTATCTTCGAGCGGGATCCTGAATTGCGGCTTCTTCCGACTTATTGTCGCTGCTTCTTGTTTGATTTCTTTTTCTTCTTCAGAACTATCTTCCCAATCAACATTGATGGCTGGTTTCCTCTGTCCAATTGTCCTAACGTCTCTACCACGACCTCGTCCCGGCCTCGACCTCGGATGCGAGTTGTGGAGAAACCTTCACCATCTCGCCGTAAGGGAGTGGTGAGTGACTGTTGGACTAGAACTTTAGGTTCTTCGTTGTCCCGAACTTTCTTTGCTTCATTTGTTATGGTATCTCTGGAGAAGATTGTTTTCTTCGGTGGTGCATAATAAGCTGCGTCTTCATGGATTCCAATCTCATGTACGGAGAATGGTTGTAAGTCACCTTTGATGCACTGTTCCCCTCCATCGTAGTATTTTATGCACTGGTGTAGAGATGATGGTACCATCCTGTTTTCATGTATCCATGGTCGGCCTGAGTAGAGCGTTGAACGATGTTTCGAATCAATTATGTGAAATTTCGCGGTTGTCTTTGCTAAGTCACCGGTCTTCATTAGCAGTGTTATCGATCCGAGGGCTCTTTCTCCTTTACGGTTGAATCCTCTTAATAACATTTTGTCGGCTTCGAGCTCGCGAGCATCGATTTCCAAGTATGCTTAGTGTTCGAAGACTCATTATATTGATTGATGCTCTCGGATCCACCAATACTGCGGGCAGGTGTAAACCTCCCGATTGTAAGCCGAAATGTACAACGGTCGGTTGTGGTCCGTTGTCCCAAGTAGTAGGTCATTGTCCGTGAAGGTGACACCTCGTTTGTTCTTTTAACGAGCAAACCTCATCTAAGGAATCTCCGGTCATTTGAGCTAAGCAAATTTACGGATCGAGTAAGGCCTTGATCGGAGCTTCTCTCATCTCCTTTGATAAGATGAGAGCGTCGTAGATGCTCAGTTTGGCCGGTAGTTTCCTAAGATGGGCTAGCACGTTGTAGTCCACTTTATTTTCATGTGTCTCGGCTTCTTCTCGAATGGGTATTTCTTCTGCCGGGGTTAGTTCTTCTTGAGCAACCACCTGCTTTCCTTTGTCCTTTGGACCCATTCTCGGGGGTAGAACTCTTCCACTTCTTAAGTTAACTTCTGTAATTTCTTCTGAATCTAGTGTTGAGTTTGTTGGTGTTTCTTCCTGAATCGGAATGACGGGTTCTTCTTGATTAGCTTCGAGTGCGAAGGCTCTAACTCTATTGTATTTGGAGCTCCTCGAAACTCACAGATAGATTCGTTGCTTGTTGAAATCTCGTAACCTCCTTGATGGATGTCTTCTTCGTCATTTTGATCGTCGAGATTGTGTATGATTTGAGAATTGTCATTTGTATCGAAATCGATGTCCGGATTGTCGCTAGTTACGTAATCGTTAGAAACAGTCAAAACGTAGCCAACGCCATCACCCTTATCATTATAAGATCCCATCGGAGTGAGCAAATAATCATACGAGTCAGAGGTTCGAGGGATTTCTCCCCCGAATCGGAAACAACTATCCTAGGATAAGCAGCCCCTAGTCTAGCCTTAGGAGCCTCGGTCTTTTCTTCTTCGCCGATTTTCTTCTTCTCTTCAATCGTCTTATGTTGAGGTGGTTTTTCTATCGCAAGTGATAGTGCCGACTTGACAGGTTTCGAAATCTGAATTGAAGCTCGCACCGAGGCGGTTTGGATGTTCTCTAAAATCTTTTTCGAAGACCTCGTCCAAGCGGTAGTCCATCCATCATCAGTTGTATAGGTATCTATAGGAACGATGAGATCAGTCGAGACAACATTGACGGAACCTCCTTTCTGGGGTTCCTTCATGTACTCCTTCGGGATTGTTATATTCCCTTTCCGAAGGTTGTCGTTGAGCCAACTTTTGAAGGTAATGCAATCTTCTATCTTGTGCCCGAAGCATCCGGTGGTAAGGGCAAAAGTTGGGATCACCTTTCTTTCGACTTCTTCGGTCTCTTAGGCTCTGGCAGCTGGAAATTTGGAGTCTTCATCAGACTACGGAACATTTTCGGCACTGCCTCATTCTTGAACGGGTACTCCCTGCTCAGAAGCTCCCTTAATGTATGTTACGGACGAGGCGGTTGTTCATACTGTTGAGATGACTGATAGCTGGGTTGAGGTTGTTGATAATTCTGTTGAGGTTGTTGCGGCCGTTCGACGATATTTGTATCGGTTGCTTGCCTTTGTCGGCTCGCTGCAACGATCCGGATTTCTTTTCGAAAGTCTTCGCGGGCTTTTGCTTGTACGTCTTGTCGGCGAAACTTAATTGCTTCGCCTCCTCTTGCAAGCTTCCGGCCTTGCTTAACAACTTCTCGAAAGTCTTAATGGTAAATCCCTTGAGGAGAAGTGCTATCGGGCCATGAATGCTTTTAAGTAAGATGCCGACTGCATGCTGTTCTTGTAGTTGTGGTTCACACTTCATACTTAGGTTCCTCCATCGAAGTATGTAATCCACCAGAGTTTTGTTCGGCTTCGCTTCTCTACCACTAAATCACCTATAGTGATGTGGTGTCGAGCTCCGACGAATCGCTTGATGAAGAGGTTTTCTAGTTCGAGAACGTCTTCTGCGAACCATTCGGTAATTACGCATACCAATCGAAGGCGATCCACGACGAGTGGCTGACAAGCTGTCGGAAGAGTAATGCATCGCTCCCTCCGGCATTGCAACAACTGGCACGAAAGTGTGCAACATGCTGTCGGGGGTTCCCGGTTCCATCAAAGGTCTTGAACAGTGGTGGTACGAAGCCTTTTAGGTATTGGACAGCGTCGAATTCCTCCGGGTAAGGTCCACCCGTCCGAATGGATGTCCTGCTCTTTGATTGTGCTAAGGCTTCTCGCACCTGCTGTTCCACCAAGCTCTTGATATCTTTTTCTGGAATCATACTTTGTGTTGTATCTTTCTTTAGTGATCATCCCCGTTGACGGATGTAATCTCCTTTCCTCCGTCTACGATGTGAATGACCTGCAGGGGTGTCTCCCTTTGGGGTTGCACTTGACTACGGAGAGTGGCTAGGGCTACAGACCATCTCTTCCATCCTCTTCGCCATTTGGGCGATCGTATAGTCTCTCTCTTGAAGCTGCCTCCTCATTACTTCCGGCTCCTCTCTTTCTGCGACTGCAGGAGCGCCTTGCGAAGCTGACGAAGCTCGCGTTTCGACCATGTTGATTTTTGCATACTCATCGTCCATGAATTCCGATGAATCAATCTCGTCTCCGAATTTCTCTTCTCTTTCTTTTGCTTGTCTGTCGGCATATTTTTAGGTTGTATTGTATTTTAAAAGGGGGTCGCTATAACGAAGTTGTCGGCGAATTTAAATTTTAAATTTGATTTAAATATATATATAATTTAGAAAGTAGTATTTGACTTTGAAAATAATTTTAAATTTGAAAGTTTTAAGATATGAGATTAAACCGATCTCACATCCCAGAATAGTTTATATAAATGAGCACCGCACCACGAGCCGTGTATCTATCCACTAAGGATAGACACACCGCTTGAGGTGGGGCTCGATCAAATAAACTAGAAGTTTTGTGACATCCGTTTGGTATGCGAACCAATTTTATAAGCTGACAAATTCCCTAGCTTAATATGAAAGTATTAAACAGGGGTTTATATTACACAGGTTCTTTAAAATTCCCTATAAGGGCAAGCCCCTATAGTTAATTACATCTTAAGTGACGGGAATCACCTAAGAAAACTCTCGATAATAACCAATAATTCTGCTCTCGAGAATTTGAAAGTTTAAGGTTTTCGAAGATTGAATTTTGGAATTTCGATAGGGAATAGATCAAATTTGAAACATTTTGTTTTGTGAATCCAAAGGAAGAAAGGTAGGAGAAATCATCGATTCGAAGTGAACTTCGGTAATTTCCGACTATCCTATTGTTTGGCTTGAATTTAGGAAAGTCCTAATGTTTATTTAGTATTTCGATCTTGCCGATTTTAATTAATTAGGGCTTATATTTGTATGATAAAATTAAACAAATAGCTTTAGAAGATGTGAGGGTTTATTGTCGTATCGGACGACTACCTCGGAATCCTAAGACCGGTTAGGGCTTAATTTGCAATGCAAATGCCTAACAAAGAGGTTGAGGATTTATGTTGCATTAAGCAAGCTACCTCGGAGTCCTATGGCTTTGTTGTTTAATTCTAAGAAAGTTTCTTTGAAGTAGGTTCGAGTTTTGTTGATGACGATGGCCGTGCTTGCCCACCATGCTCCAAGCTCCTTGTTGTTGCGAGAGGTTTAGTTTTAGAAATCATAAATCGGGGAGATGAGAAAAGTGTTTTGGTTTAGAGAAGTCTTAATTTCCGAGTGTTTTGTATTTTGATTAAAACAAATCTTAAAGTTGATTATAACGACACCGGTTAAGATCCACGGTTCCATCCTTCGGCATCATTATTTTTATCGGATTCACTTAGTCCGGATGAATTTGCTAAACTCAGTTGAATGAGTTCCACACTTTCATTTAGACCGTGGGAAATCCGGTTAGCTTAACGCGTAGGTTACATCATCAGAGGTATTCCCGATCATCCAACGGGACGTTTTAATTTAGTTGCAATTGTAGTTTTGTGTTACGTTTGTGATTAAATTTTGAGTTGTTTTATATTTTGAAATGTTGTGGCGGTGAATTTTATCTTGCAATGACTTTTAACTTAGTTTTGGTTTCGGTTTTAGGGACTATCCTAAAGGTGTGGGTTTTCATGCAACGATTGTTTTATCATGCAAGAAAAGTAAAGTGCATTTGCAATAAAGTAAATTGCAAGAAAGTAAATTGCAAGAAAGTAAATTGCAGATAAAATAAAAGCGTACTGGAGGGTCTTCCCGTCATCCCAAGCTACACTTAAAACACGATTAGAATATTTAAGCAAGTTCCTAGAGTAAAGCTAAGGGAAAGGTTATGGTTTTCTACCAAATTCCTAATCCTATAGCTAGTCATCTCTATGACGTCTAGGTTCTTTGTGTTTTTTGTTTGAGGACGATTTTCTTCATCGAAGAACAATTAAGTCCGATTGTTCTTATAAATATCCTATCATATTGAGGAAGTGCTTAAGAAGAATCTTAAACATCATTTCAATATTTCTAGGATTGTTTTACGTCGAAATGAATTTAATTATATAAATGAATCGATCGTCCAGAGGTTTTCAAGTTTTGTTAACTTGCTCAGGTGAATTAAGACATTTGAATATCTTATGAGTGAAGTAGCACTTCATTTAATATTTCATTTAGGAGTTATAATAATCAAAGCTTTCAAGGGTAAATTAGTATTTAAATGATTTGATTTAAGTTAAAGGGTTTAAATTTGGAATAGTGTTCAAGTTGCTTTAGATTTATTTTGAATTCTTTATGTCTTAGGTGACGTTATATTTAATTCAATTTAATTTAATTGAGTTTTAATTTAACTTAATTTAATTTAATTTGATTTGATGTTTAATTAATTTGATTTGATTTAATTTAAATTAATTTTTTAATTTAATTTAATTTAATTTAATTTAATTTAATTTAATTATTTAATTTAATTTAATTTAATTTAATTTAATTGTTTAATTTAATTTAATTTAATTATTTAATTTAATTTAATTTAATTTAATTTAATCCAATTTAATTTACTTAATTTAATTTAATTTTTAATTTAGTTTTATCTTTAATTTTAATTGAAATTTTTGAAAGAGTTTAATAATTTAATTTTAGTTCAATGATTAAGTCTTTTAATATTTTGAATTTGAATTATCATTTTAATTAAGAGTTAAGTGTTAATGATATATTAGTTTAGGGATTTTTTAAATTAAAGAATAAATCTCTTCTTAATAAATATCCCTTATTTTAATAATTCCAATTTTATTATTCTTCCAAATTTAATCTATTATTTAATTAAAGTTTAATTATTTTAAAATTTGTTTAATGAGTTTCTACCCTTTAATTATTTAAATTTCAATCATCCAAACCAGATTAAGATCAAATATTTTACTTGTTGATTTTTTATTAAACCTAAAGTTTTAATTAAGGGTTAAAAGTTTAATTACCATTTTACCCCTTAAGCTTAATAATTTCATAACTCACTAAATTGAACTTAAATGAACTTGAAATTTTTATGTGACTTCACTTATATGTCAATAAAGACATGAGAGGAGAAAATGTGATTTTTCTGTATTTAATTTACTTATATAATTATTTTTGGTGGAAAATAGAGATTTTCAAGGAAAATTTGATAACATGACCAAAGGAAAGTTTCTGTCCTTAAGAAAATTAGGGGACATTTCTAATGACCAGAGAAGCACTTGGACCAATTTTGGTGTTTTTTTTAATTATATTATTTTTATTATAATTATTTTGAGTTTTGGAGTGTTAATTAATTTAAAAATAAAATAAATGTTAAAAAATGGATTTTATATTTTCTAAAAATCTCTCTAATATCAAGGAAACCAGAGAAACAAATTTTGCAATTTTCTGATTTTTCTATGATTTATTATAATTATTTTAGTGAAAATGCTAGAAAATACATTTTTTTTTAATTTTAAAATTACCCTAGGGCTTTAAAATTCAATATCTCACTAAATAGACCTAGGAAAAATGTGGGATTTGTTCCTAAGTGATTAAAATTCAAAATGTGACATTTTGGTGAATTTTATTATTTTTGTGATTTTTATTATTTTTTAATTATTAAAAATATTAAAATATTATTAAAAATCAACTTTTTCAGAAAATTGAAATTTTAATTTTCTTAGATTCCCCTGATATCAGAGAGGCTCCAAAACCAATTTGGTGAATTTTTGAAAAGTATTTTAAAAGTTATGAATTTTTAAAGTTTAAAATGGCTAAGTGGCTTAATTAACCCGATTAGTGGGGCTAACCAAGTCCAATTGACCTCAAATTTTTATGGTGAATTCCTCTGATCCTAAAGGTCAGTGGAGAATTGATTTCAAGTCAATTTGATGCTTGGTTAACTCTAATTAATTAAAGACCTATTTTGGGTGTTTAAGCCGATTAGAGTTGTTACGAGTGAATTAACTCAAGTCCCATTTTCCTAGAGTTCTCTGGTCATAAGGAACATCACCAAATTTTTCTAGAATTTATTTCACAACATGCTAATTTTTGGAATTAAAATACTCAAAACAGCAACATGCATTTGAAAAATAAATAACTTTTCACGAGAGATGGCCTCGACCTTGGAAAATTCGGGGAATGTTCCCGAGTTCGGAGGCTTCAAAGCCCCATGGTCTCATGCCATGGTGAATTGTATACATGCATGGAGAATTAAATGTATGCAGAAAGTAAATAAATTATAAAAAATAAAATACTTGATGAAATTAAATGATTTCTTTTCCACATTATTCTCCTACGTTCACGCGAGCGAGAGGGTATTTTTATTTTATTTTTGTGATTTTTCTACACAAAGATATGGATTTTTAAAGTTTCGATATTTAATAAATACATTAAATACCCTATTTATCTACTTATCCACGCGGCGCCGGCGAAACATCGGCGACTCCGAAGGGGTACGTGTCGCGGCGCGATTGGGCGCCGCCATACGAGTCATCCGTCCGGGCCCCGCGGTTCACGTAACATTCCACGGTCGGCGCAATTTGAATCGTCCGCTCGATACACGCGCGATCCGACGGCTCACGGTCATCGTCTACGGCGGGTGTGCACCGTGGCCGTCGACCTTCTAACCCTAATTTCTCGCTCGATTCTCGACGGATTTTCGTGTTCTTATGCTCCATGGATTCGTCTTGAAGAGACGAACACATCCATACGGTAAACATGCATTTAAATTGACTCGAATTAAAATGAGAATCTCTGGAAGCTCGGGAAGAAGAGGGAGTCCATACCTTTGCTCGGAGAAGTGAAGCTTCGATGCGAGAGTTGTTAGACCTTCGATTGGATCTAGTAAGCTCCGGATGAAGTCTCACGGTGCAGTGACTTGTCTAGGTTGGACTTCGACCACGGCCGATCACAAAGCTTGGAGGCTGGAACAAGCTAGGTGGCTTTAGAGATGGGGCTTTCGGTGGGGAACTTCTCCTCTTGGTCCGGTGAAGGTGTAGGACCGATCGATTTGGGAATTGGCTCGGCTGTGAAGAAGTGTCCTGGTTTTGGGCTAAAGTTTGAGCTCGAAATTGGGCTCGGCTAGAGGGAATCGAGGGCTGGAATTCGGTGGGGATCGGGTGCTCTATGTGTGGAGAGTGATGCAGAGTGATTTTGGCGAGTTTCCTTAAGGTTTCGTTCAGCACCTCCTTTGGCCGAGAGGGTGAGGGGTTTAAATAGGCATGGGTGGAGGCTCTCCGGGGAGTTTAATGGTTGGGATCGAGTTTGCTGCTGGTGAGGAGAAGAACAGTTGCAATGGCCATTTGGAGTGAGGCGGCTCGGCGAGGTGGAATTCCAAAATTTGGCTCCTCCCGAGGTTTCGGGCATGGTGTTTTCCGGCGGCTGGGTGGCCGGCGGCCGAGTCGGGTCGCCTTCGAGCTCGGAGTGGGTCAGGTGGAGGCTTGTGCGATCGAGTGAGGTTTGACATGTGTAAAGGAGTTTGATTTAAATGGAATGGGAGAAGGCTCACTTTGGCTTGGTTTGGGTCGACCCACCATTTTGGGCTTGGTGCACCCTTCCAAGCTGCGATTTTGAGTTGAGGGAATCATTTAGGTCGGCTTAGAAGGAGTGGTGAAGTCTCCATCGATGATGAGGTGGCTAAACATGGTTTAGTGTGTGACATGATTAAGGTAAAAAAGGGTTAAAGGAGGTTTAAGAAAGAACCCCCTCTTCTTGCCATAAATGGACTAATGACAAGTCAAAGCCCTCATGGCTTCATGTGGCTTGAGAATGGCTTGTTCATGGCTTCATTTGGCTTGGGAAAAGGTTGATTTGTTTCATGAAAAGGGTTTTAGAAATTTTTGACATTTAGGGGGTAATTTGACATGTGGCTTGATTTGGAATGGTTTAATTGATGATTTTGAAACTTAGGGGTGATTTTGATCAAATGGATGATGAGGGGAAGTGTCATGTGGGCTTTAGGATGATTTGGGCTTTTAAAATTTAATGAAGATGGGCTTTTAAGAAGGTTTAAGGGAAGTGGGCTTTTAAGTTTAAGGATGTGTTCATGGATGGGAATTTTTGTAGAATTTTGGGCCAAATAGTTGTTGGTTTTGGTTTAGGGATGTTTCATGAATAATTTGAAATAGATTTAAGGTGGTTTGGGTTTGAATTGGGTTGAATTTGGGTTTATTTGGTAAATGGGCCAATGTAGGTCGAATTGGGCTAACTTGGGCCAATGTTGGGCTAGGGTTGAAATTGATGTAAAATAAATGTTGAGAAATGTTTATGGGAGTGTTTCAAAGAGGTTTTGGCTTTGGTTGGGTTTTGATTTTGAGGTTTGGGCCTTATTTGGGTTAGGTTTGGGTTTAGGTCGAAATTGGGCTTTTTGATTTTGGGTTGAATTTGAGTGGGGTTTGGGTCAAAATCTTGGGCAAATCATGTTAGTGTTTTGTTTATGGGGATGTTAAGGAAGGTTTAGAAAAGATTTGGGGTTAATTGGAGTTGAATTGGGTTAGTTTGGGCTAAGTTTGGGTCATGGGTCCAAATTTGGGCTTTAAGGCCCAAAGTGAAATTGGATCCAAATGTCAATCAAATTGGACTTGGATTTGGTCTAGATTGGTATTGGAGATGTTGAATTAAAGTTTAAAATTGAATTGGGCCAGAATTTGGGTCAATTGGATAGGTTTGGTTTAACATTGGGTTCACTTTGGGTTAAAATGGGTCAAATCGGGGGTTTTGACAAAAGTAGGGTAAATTGACAAAATTGGCCCATGGTGTAGTTGGACAAAATGAAATTGGGAATATTTAGGATTTTCTGGAATTTTCTGGGAATTTTATGAATTTTTGGATTTTTAGGCCAGAAGGGTATTTTGGGTATTTGGAGGGTATTGGGGGTATTTTTGGAATCTTTGGTATTTTTGGGTATGGATGATCAATTTGAGTGATGTGGAGATTTTTGAGATTGATTTTGGAAAATTTTGGGTAATTTGGAAATTTTGTAAAAATTTGGGTAATTTCAAGAGTTTTGGGTAGGTTTAGTAGGTGTAGGGTCTCGGGGGTCAAAAATTGAAAATTTGGGAAATTGAAGATTGGGTAAACCTAGGTGGAAAGAAATCATTTTGGTTGAGCCATGAAGCCATTTCAAGCCCATATGAGCCATGAAAGGACTCATTTGAGGCATTCATTTATGTTGTTCACTAACCTCTTGCCGAGGGCTCGGGGGTTAAGGACCATCCATGTGAATCACCTACATGAGTCGAGGAGGTCAAGTTGGGTATGGGTGTAGTTTTAGGAGGTGTGTGGGAGTGTAGTGTGTAGGTGTAGTGTAAGTCGGCCCCTCACTGGACCGAGCCGCCGGGGCGGTCTAAGGCCGAAGAGTCCATAGGAACTCATCCTTTAAACTTCCGCATTTGATTTCGACCCTCTAGGTGATTAGGGGTCTACGGTCGAGTTTATGGAGTTTGCGGGGAGTTTAGAAGTGGTTTGAATTTCTAAAAGGCGGGTCCCGATTCTAGTCCTCTAAGATAGTCGAAGGAAAAGCTGAGGCTAGATCTAGCACTAAAAGAAGAAGGGAAGACCTCATCGAAAATGAGGTCGACAAATGGACCCCGATAGGTGTGGTGGTGACGGAGCACACCGCGCGTATTGGTGTTGACCGAGCGATCAACAAAACCAACACGGATGTCAGTGACGAACTTAGGACGAAGTAGAAGAGTTCTGCTGGGGAGTGTCGAGTATATCTGCGGAACAGGAGATTCTTGAACTCTCGGCAGGGAAAGGAAAGGAGGTAAATCCCAAATCACATGACACAGGGAATTTCGATTTAGATTTTATTTTGTTTTAGATTTTTATGTGTGAGTTTAGATTTCAACTTGGAGAGTTTTTTTTTAGATTGAAGTTTTGTCGAAATTAATTTGAGGGATTTGATTTGAAATGAAAATTGGAGTTTCGAGGTTTTAGATGTAACATCTCCGACCTCGAAAGAAAATTGAATTGATTAGATTGAATCGTTGCGATGAGAAGAGATCTCGGAGCAAAGTGGTGTTGGATGTAAAATCCTTAACCTCAAGAGTTTGATTTTTTGATGTATTTCATCGCAACAGGGAAAGAATCCTAAAGCAATGCAGTCTCGGATGTAAATCATCAACCCAAAAGTTTGAATTTGATGTATTTCAGTGTAATAGGAAAAGAATCCTAAAGCAGTGCAGTCTCGGATGTAAATCCTTGACCCAAAAGGTTTGAATTTGATTTTGATGTATTTCAGTGCAATAGGGAAAGAATCCTAAAGCAGTGCAGTCTTGGATGTAAAATCCTCGACCCAAAAGGTTTGAATTTGATGTATTTCAGTGCAATAGGAAAAGGATCCTAAAGCAGTGCAGTCTTGGATGTAAAATCCTCGACCCAAAAGAGTTTGATTTTGATGTATTTCGGTGCGATAGGAAAAGAATCCTAAAGCGGTGCGGTCTTGGATGTAAAATCCTCGACCCAAAGAGTTTGATTTTGATGTATTTCGGTGCGATAGGAAAAGAATCCTAAAGCGGTGCGGTCTTGGATGTAAAATCCTCGACCCAAAAGGTTTGAATTTGATGTATTTCGGTGCAGATAGGAAAAGGATCCTAAAGCGAGTGCGGTCTTGGATGTAAAATCCTCGACCCAAAAGGTTGAATTTGATTTTGATGTATTTCAGTGCAATAGGGAAAGAATCCTAAAGCGAGTGCGGTCTTGGATGTAAAATCCTCGACCCGAAAGGTTTGAATTTTGATGTATTTCGGTGCGGTAGGAAAAGAATCCTAAAGCGGTGCGGTCTTGGATGTAAAATCCTCGACCCGAAAGTTTGAATTGAATTTGATGTATTTCGGTGCGATAGGAAAAGAATCCTAAAGCGGTGCGGTCTTGGATGTAAAATCCTCGACCCAAAAGAGTTTGAATTTTGATGTACTTCGGTGCTGATAGGAAAAGAATCCTAAAGCGGTACGGTCTTGGATGTAAAATCCTCGACCCGAAAAGTTTGAATTTTGATGTACTTCGGTGCTGATAGGAAAAGAATCCTAAAGCGGTGCGGTCTTGGATGTAAAATCCTCGACCCAAAAGATTTGAATTTGATGTATTTCGGTGCGATAGGAAAAGAATCCTAAAGCGGTGCGATCTTGGATGTAAAATCCTCGACCCAAAAGTTTGAATTTTGATGTATTTCATTGCGATAGGGAAAGAATCCTAAAGCGGTGCGGTCTTGGATGTAAAATCCTCGACCCGAAAGAGTTTGATTTTGATTGAGACTTGAAGCTCTGGAAAGATTGAATTCGGAAATTTGGAAATTTGGAAGGATGAGTTTGAACTCGATTGAAATTTGATTTAAGATTTGATTTGAAATTTGGAAGATCAAGTTTGAAACTTGATCGAGATTGGATTTGAAATTTGATTGAGAATTTGATTTGGAATTTGTAAAGATGAAATTTGATTTTGAAGTTTGGAAAGATGGAATTTGAGATTTGTGTTGATTTCGTTTATCTTTTAATGGTTCAAATTTTATTTTATTGTTTATTTAATGTTCATGTGAACTTGGTGTTTGTCATTTTTCGGATTTTTTTTTAGAAAGTTTTCTTTTATTCTCTTTTTTTGTTTTATTTCTTTTACTGTTCTTTGTTCGAAGTTCATTTAACTTTAATGGCGTTTCCCAATCAATTTGCACAAAAGAGGTGAAGGCCAAAACGTAACATGGTCACTTTTATTCCAATCATGTTGAAAATACATCATACGACTCGATGCGGAATATATCTCATACAATCCATGTAGACTCAAGCGGATTGTGTATGATCTTTGTTGATCCATCAAAAGAATCATACGTAAAAAATCCATGTACGAATAGTGAGGTACATGGTCAATAACATCACCTTCCAAGCCATCCTTGGCAAGGATGCCGAGTTGGATGTACGTTGGAGGTGTGATATTTCCCATGTAACTCACGGCTCGTAAGGCGGAGGTTCTCCGGCTACGGGTGCGGTTGGAAATGGTAAGGTATTTTCTTGTCGTCCATTCTCCCGAAATTAGCGAGATTCGCTCCACTGGCACTCTGGTATGCGATGCTTTGCGATATACGCTCCGTTACCTTGCGGTATCATGACGGAACCCACGGTAAAGGTATCTTTGCGGCCCTCGGAACTCACCGGGCACTGCTGTCCGGAGGTCGGATCCGAACATGATGTTACACTCATTCAAGAAAGAGGCCGTGCGAAAGGTCGACGAAGTCGTGGTGATCGATATGTGGGGGTATGCGGTCACCTCTGTTTGTAGATGTTGATAATGCGGCTATTGGGTATGCAATCTGTTGGCGGTACCCTCCATGTTATCAATCTTTTTACCATTCTCTTGATAAGCGATGGCATCGGATCTACTTGCCCATGACGGAGTATTCCGGTGGGTTTCCCTCCTGTCTTCGGCAAAGTTGTAGCGATATCCGCATTGTATTGTGATTCTTCCTTTCCACGGCATCCATCTCCGGGGTTCAGAGTATGTGTTTTCCCTCGGGCGGCTGTTCGGCCCATTCTCTTCGGATCCGGATACAATCCACGATTTCTTGTTGTTCATACTGCGAGAATACGTCGGTGTGTAGCTCGAGGCCTTCTAGTATGTTGATTCTTCTTCCTTTAATTCTCTCGAAGTATTCGAAAGTTTTCTTTTCAACATTACGCATTCTCTCCGGCTCGTATTCGGAATGATGCTGAGATGGCGAGGCCTTGTGACATATTGTGGGATATATGGTTCGATCCCTTCACGTTCCCCTGCATACCTTGGCTCCTCGGGGATGATGCCTGTCGGGACATCCCCGGGGTTGCTTCGCAACAAGGTCATGCACTCGCTGGTGGTTCTATCCGGTGGCGTGGCGGCCTTCTTTCTTCGATCTTACGGAGATTTCCACGGTTCTTTCTGTTATTCTAGGAGGCGGCCTCCTTTCTTCGAGTTCTGGTGAACCGGTGTCCTTGAAGTGTATGTGCTGGCATCGACAATTGTCTCGTCGCGGCCGGTCCGCGGCTAGTTTTGTTAACATCTTACGGATACGGCGATTCTTATTCCTTCGTTGCGTGGGCGTGAGAGTAGCCCTCCGAACTTCTTGAATCTCTGCGGGCGCGGCGGCGGCAAGCATCGCCCTCCGTTGTAGCGACTACGGACTTCATTTTCTTGTCTTCTTCGGTGTTTGCTTTTCTTTTCTTGTTGTTGGATTGGTGGCTTGGGCCACCCACTTTCATCATCTGTCTGTCCGGGCGGTTCTTCTCGGTTAGCTGGGACCCGGTCACTTTCCTAGTACTTGTAGGCTGCTCGGTGCGAAATCCGAGTCAATCTCGATTATCGCTCCATCTTTCACCCTCTTTTCATCGAGTGCGAGGCTTACGCCATTCTTAAAGTTCAAGACCAACCGCCCGTTCGACATTTCCTGCGAAAAGACAAGGAAAAGGATCGGGGGTTGTACTTAAGAACAAGAACATTAAGAAAATGTTTATTAAAGATACATTTTTTATTATTCTTATATTTTGAAATTTAACAGGAATGAAGTAAGATAAGATGAGGGAAGAGATTTTGATTTGAAAAAGAAAACAAGGAAAACTTAATTATCATGATTTTATTTATCTTAGCACATTTTATTATTTTTTTAGGTTCGGACCCAATCATAAGTAATTACTTCGCCTGTGTTTCTTAGGGATGAAGAATTCATTCCTTCGAAACATCGGGTAGCGTAATACTTTTTCAAGTATCGTCAGTTGATTGGAAGCATATGTCGTTCTCCACTGGCAATTCACTAGTTTGGTAGGAGCCTCACGAGTATACTTGCTTGACCACGAACGGTCCTTCCCAGTGGGTTCAAATTTTCCTTCTATCTTGCGGTGTGCGAGAATAGGTCTCTTGAGAACGAGAACTAAGTCACCAACTTTGAAAGTTCTCGGGCGGACCGATTTGTCATGGGCTTGAACCATTTTAGCTTGGTATAGTTCTAAATTCATGTTGCGGCTGCAAGTCTTTTCCCTTCAAGCTTTCTAATTCTTCGAGTCGTAGTACGGCATTTTCTTCGTCGTGATCTTGTTTGCAAGCTGCAATTCGAGTGAAGGAAGGCCTGAACCTCTAAAGGTAACATCGCCTCGGACCCATACACCGGAGCGTAAGGTGTAGCTTGAGTAGGAGTTACGAAGGTTGTCCGGTAGGCCCATAAGGCTTCTAACAATTTCTCGTGCCAATTTCTCTTATTATCGTCCAAGGTTTTCTTTAAGATTTGAACGAGAGTTTTATTAAAAGCCTCGGCGAGGCCGTTTGCTCTTGGGTAGTAAATTGTCGAGTATCGCCGGTCGATTCCGTGTCTCTCGACAAAATTGTTGATTTGTGTGCTTCGAATGCGACCCATTATACGAGATGATCTCGCGCGGCACTCCGAAACGGTAGACAACTTGGTTCTTGAAAAGCTGCAGGCACGTGGTGTGCTTTCACTTCTCTAAGTGGAGCCGCACGCACGCTTGGAAAAGTAATCTGTAGCCGCAAGAATGAAACGATGTCCTTTCGAAGATGGTGGTTCTATCGGACCCACTATATACGTGCCCCAACATTCGAATGGCCACGACGCAATTGTCGGGTGTAGCACATTTGGAGGTTGGTGTAGAACCACTCCGTGCACTTGGCATTGATGACGGCTCTTGGCGATTTTCATGCGGTCGGTCATCATCGAGGGCCGGTAGTACCCTACTCTTTTAATTTTCATTTTCATCTTTGGACCCGGCTGGTGAGCGCCACGAGTCTTGAATGTACCTCTTTAACAATTTCACGGGCCTCGGACCCGCTTAGGCACCTTAGCCACATTTGATCGAAAAGACCTTCGTATAATGTGTTGTTTATTAATGCGTAGGACGAGTTCTTTTCTTGATACGATGGGCCAGCGACCTATCATGCGGTAGTTTTCCTGTTTGCGGGTAGTCCATCAATGGCATCGCCATGATCTTACGTGTTTTTACATCCTTCTTCTAGTTGATTCTTTTTCTTCTTCGATTTGTGTATCATGTACATGTAGTTTGTGATAGGACACGACGTCAGTGAGCTGACATTTCCACTGATTCATCTTGCAAACGAGCAAATTCTTTTGCGAGACGGGCTAAAGCATCTGCTAAAGCATTCTCTTTTCTAGGAATTTTGTAGATTGTCACATTTGGAATACTGTTCCAGCAATTTGTATGGCATCTTGGAAGTATTGTTCGAGTCTTGGCTTTAGAATTCATCTTGTCCGGCGATCCGTTGAATGATTACTTGTGAATCCCCGTAGATGTTGATGTACTGTTATCCCCATTTGAATGGTTAATTCCAATCCCGTTATGAGGGCTTCGTATTACGCTTCGTTGTTTGTACACGGTTACGTCAAGTGGTAGGAGTATCTTAACATCCCCGCTCCGGTGTTATAAAGATTAGCCGATTCACCTTCACGGGCACTTATCACTTGCGATTCTTCGTCTTTGTGTGCTGAAGATGCTCCGTCGAAATATAATTCCCAACGTCGATCGTCGAGGTCTTCTAAGTTCATTATTTGTTCATCAGCGAGATCGTCATTGAGAGGAGATTCGGCGGCAAAGGGTGTCTTTGCGAGAAGTCTGCTAAGACTTGTCCCTTTACGGCACGCGAGAGGCACGAAAGTTATATCGAATTGCGATAATATCATTGACCATCGGCAAGTCCGCCGGAAAGTGTTGGACGAGTCATCGAGTATTGCAATGGATTAAACTTCGAAATCAAGTTGACCTTATGAGAAAGCATGTAGTGCACGAGCTTTTGAGCGGCGAAGATCGGGGCCGAACAATGCTTTTCAATTGCGGGATACCTTACTTCCGTCGGAAGTAAACGACGGCTTAAGTAGTAAAGAACATTTTCTTTACCCTCATCATTGACACAGGCTAACGGGGCTCGAGAGAGTCATCTAAAGCCGCGGTGTAAAGTATCGGCGGTCTACACTGAGGCCAGAGTTGCTAAGACGGGAGGTGTCATTAAATATTGTTTAATGTCTTCGAAGGCCTTCGGCATTTCTCTTCCCAAATAAATTTGGCGTCCTTTTTAACTAGTGCGAGAAAGGTCGACACCTACACGACGGGTTTGAGATAAAGCGTCGAAGATATGCCGGCTTCCCTTGAAAAGATCGTAGTTGTTTTAAGGTTTTGGGAGGCGGCATTTCTAAGATGGCTTTAATCTTCTCCGGGTCGATTTCAATTCCACGATGTCGGACAACGAATCCTAAGAATTTCCGGAGGTGACGCCGAAGGCGCATTTTAAGGGATTCATCTTAAGGTTAAATTGTCTTAATCGTTCGAAAACAATTCTCAAATCATACGAGTGGTTTTCCTTTACTTTGCTTTTGATGACGACATCGTCCACGTAGCACTCGACTTGATTGTGGATGAGATCATCAAAAATTCTTGTCATTGCTCTTTGGTAAGTTGCTCTGCGTTCTTCGATCCGAATGGCATCCTTTGTGTAGCAAAATACTCCGATCGGCGTTACGAATGCTTCGTAAGCTTTTCATCTTACGGAGCCATTTTTATGCTGGTTGTATCCTGAAGATCCATCCATGAATGAGAATATTTCATGTGTCGAAGCAATATCGATCATCGGTTCTGGAATCGGTAGAGGGAATTCATCTTTTGGACATGCCTTGTTTAAATCTCGAAGTCCACACAAATTCGACTCGACCATTCTTCTTTACGGCGGCACCACATTGGCTAGCCAAGTCGGGTATTGTTCTTCACGGACAAATTTAGCGTCTATTAGCTTTTTAACTTCGGCTATAACTTGTTGTTCGATTTCTAAACGCATTCTTACGGGACCTTGTCGTCGGAGCAGTAGGATCCACTCTTAGCTTATGGTACGCGACCTGCGGAGCTAATCACGGCATTTCATCGTAGCTCCAAGCAAAACGGTCTTTAAATTCCATTAATAACTTGATTATTTCTTTGGAGTCTTCTTTGTTGAGTAAGGAGCTAACAAAGGTAGGTGCTAGGCTCTTCGCTAGTACCTAAGTTAACTTCCATTAACTCATCTATTGTGGATTTAATTTCTTCTTCGAATTACGGTGGAGCGTCTCCGATTTGTAAATCTTCGAGTTCGTACTGTAGTTTCCATGCGAGTTTTCATTGGACTTGCAAGTGACAACCAAGCAAAATTCGGTATCGTCAGCCGACCTCTGCGTGCCGAATCCGAGTCCATACTTTGAATTGGGAGGACGACCGGAGTTATTCCATAACTTTTCAAAATGTTGTGATTGGCCTCTTGTCCATTGTCGAGGTAAGAAACCACGTTGAATTAAATTTTGAACACGGGGAGAATACCACTCAAAAGGTAATTCCATTAATTCGATGAAGTGACATCTTCGAATTGTACATTATTTTCGGTTTTGGAGGAAGAAGCACCGCGGTAGAATTTGATCGGCTTTGCACGCGTCACTACGTACCTCTTTGACCTCCATACCCTCGATCTTATTAGAATGGATCGGAGTTAGGGTCATAGTATGTACGTAGTGGTTAATCTTCTCGTACATTGATTTGTATTCTTCGTTCTTTTCATCTTCGAGGGAGATCTTGTATTGCGGCTTCTTTCGACTTATTGTTGCTTGCTTCTTGCTTGATTTCTTTTTCTTCTTCAGAACTATCATCCCAATCAACATTGATGGTTGGTTTCCTCTGTCCAATTGTCCTAGCGTCTCTACCACGGCCTCGTCCCCGGCCTCGACCTCGGATGCGAGTTGTGGAGAAACCTTCACCATCTCGCCGGAAGGGAGTGGTGAGTGACTGTTGGACTAGAACTTCGGAGTTCTTCGTTGTCTCGAACTTTCTTTGCTTTATTTGTTACGATATCTCCGGAGAAGATTGTTTTCTTTGGCGGTGCATAATAAGCTGCATCTTCATGGATCCCAATCTCATGTACGGAGAATGGTTGTAAGTCGCCTTTGATGCACTGTTCCCCTCCATCGTAATATTTGATGCACTGATGCGGAGATGATGGTACCATCCTGTTTTCATGTATCCATGGTCGGCCCGATAGAGCGTTGAACGACGTTTCGAATCGATTATATGAAATTTCGCGGTTGTCTTTGCTAAGTCACCGGTTTTCATCGGTAGCGTTATTGACCCGAGGGCTCTTTCTCCTTTACGGTTGAATCCTCTTAATAACATTTTGTCGGCCTCGAGCTCGCGAGCATCAATTTCCAAGTATGCTAGTGTTCGAAGACTCATTATATTGATTGATGCTCCTGGATCCACCAATACTGCGGAGAGCGTAAACTTCCCGATTGTAAGCTGAAATTTACAACGGTCGGTTGTGATCCTGCTGTCCCAAGTAGTAGGTCATTGTCACGTGAAGGTAACACCTCGTCTGTTCCTTTAATGAGCAAACCTCATCTAAGGAATCTCCGGCCATTTGTGCTAAGCAAATTTACGGATCAAGTAAGGCCTTGATCGAGCTTCTCTCATCTCCTTTGATAAGATGAGAGCATCGTAAATGCTCAGTTTGGTCGGTAGTTTCCTAAGATGGGCTAGCACGTTGTAGTCCACTTTGTTCTCATGCGTCTCAGCTTCTTCTCGAATGGGTATTTCTTCTGCTGGGGTTGGTTCTTCTTGAACAACCACCTGCTTTCCTTTGTCTTCTGGACCCATTCTCGGAGGTAGAACTCTTCCACTTCTTAAGTTGACTTCGTAATTTCTTCGAATCTAGTGTTGAGTTTGTCGGTGTCTCCTCTCGAATCGGAATGAGCGGCTCTCTGGATTATCTTCCAAATACGAAGGTTCTAACTCTATCGTAGCCGGAGCTCCTCGAAACTCACGAGATAGATCCGTTGCTTGTTGAACTCTCGTAGCCTCCTTGATGGATGCCTTCTTCGTCATTTTGATCGTTGAGATCTTGTATGATTTGAGAATTGTTATTGGTATCGAAATCGACGCCCGGATTGTCGCTAGTTACGTAATCGTTAGAAACGATCAAAACGTAGCCAACGCCATCACCCTTATCATTATATGATCCCACCGAAGTGAGCGAGATAATCATACAAAATCGAGAGGTTCGAGGGATTTCTCCCCGAATCGGAAATAACTATCCTAGGATAAGCGGCCCCTAGTCCAGCCTTAGGAATCTCGGTCCCCTCTTCTTCGTCGATTTTCTTCTTCTCTTCGATTGTCTCTGTCGAGGTGGTTCTTCTATCGCAAGTGATAGTACCGGCTTAACGGGTCTCGAACTACGAATTGAAGCTCGCACCGAAGCGGTTCGGATGTTATCTAAAATCTTCTTCGAAGACCTTGTCCGAGCGGTAGTCCATCCATCGTTGGTTGCATATGGGTACTATCGGAATGACGGGATCGGTTGAGATAACATTGACGGAACCTCCTTTACGGGGTTCCTTCATGTACTCCTTCGGGATTGTTATATTTCCTTTTCGAAGGTTGTCGTTGAGCCAACTTTTGAAGGTAATGCGGTCTTACATCTTGTGCCCAAGCATCCGATGGTAGGGGCAAAAGTTGGGATCACCTTTCTTGTTGACTTCCTCTGGTCTTTTGGGCTCTAGCAGCTGGAAATCTGGAGTTTTCACTAAGCTGCGGAACATCTTCGGTACCGCTTCATTTTTGAATGGATATTCTCTGCTCAGAAGCTCCCTCAATGTACGTTGCGGACGAGACGGTTGTTCATACTGCGGAGACGACTGATAGCTGGACCGGGGTTGCTGGTAATTTTGTTGTAGTTCTTGCGGCCGTTCAGGTGGTATTTGCATCGGTTGTTTGCCTTTGTCAATGCTGCTGCAACGATCCGGATTTCTTCTCGAAGGTCTTCACGGCTTCGCTTGTCGGTCTTGTCGGCAAAACTTAATTGCTTCGCCTCTTCTTGCAAGCTTCCGGCCTTGCTTAACAACTTCTCAAAAGTCTTAATAGTGAATCCCTTGAGGAGAAGTGCTTATCGGGCCGTGAATGCTTTTAAGCAAGATGCTGATCGCATGTTGTTCTTGCATTTGTGGTTCACACTTCATGCTTAAATTCCTCCATCGAAGTATGTAATCCACTAGAGTTTCATTCGGCCTTTGTTTCTCTACCACTAAATCACCTATAGTGATGTGGTCTTGAGACTCCGACAAATCGCTTAATGAAGAGACTCTCTAGCTACGAGAATGTCTTCACGGAACCAGTTGGGTAGTTCGCATACCGGTCGAAGGCGATTCCGACGGATCGCTAACGAGCGCGTCGGAAGAGTAGCGCATCGCTCCCGCCGGCATTGCAACAAGCGGCACGAAAGTGTGCAACATGCTTGTCGGGGGTTCCGGTTCCGTCGAAGGTCTTAAACAGAGGTGGTACGAAGCCTTTCGGGTATTGGACAGCGTCGAATTCTTCTGGGTAAGGTCTACCCGTCCGAATGGATGTCCCGTTCTTCGATTGTGCTAAGGCTTCTCGCACATGCTGCTCTACCAAGTTCTTGATATCCTTTTCAGGGATCATACTTTGTCTTGTATCCTTTTCGAGTGGTCATCCTCAGTTGACGGATGTAATCTCCTTTCCTCCGTCTACGATGTGAATGACTTCGGGGGTGTCTCTCTATGTGGTTGTACTTGACTGCGGAGAGTGGCCGGAGCATGGCCATCTCTTCCATCCTCTTCGCCATTTGAGCGATCGTGTCGTCCTTTTCCCGAAGTTGTCTCTTCATCGGTTACGGCTCCTCTCTTTCTGCCATTGCGGGAGCACCTTGAGAAGCTGATGAAGCTCGTGTCTCGACCATGTTGATTTACGCATATTCATTGTCCATGAATTCCGATGAGTCGATCTCATCTCCGAACTTTTCTTCTCTTTCTTTTGCCAACCGTCGGATGTCGGTTCTCAACTTTTCCATGGCATCTTCTAGTGGAGCTTTACGTGTATCTTTGTGGTTGTCATGCGATGGTTGCCGGGTCCTTTTTCACGAGTCCCCTTCATCGCGGTAGCACTTTCTTCGGATTCCGGCCTCTCGGCGAGACTTTCTTTCTCGGGCACGTTGTTTCGGTCTCAGTCGCCCGTAGTGGGACGCCACACCATCCTTCTAGCGGCGAAGGTCTATGACCGGATGGTCTGCATCGGCCAAATGCTTGGAAGGTGGTATCCTCCATGATCCGTAATCCCGATACTACGACGGGCGGGCTAGCCTTCATTCTCTTGCTTGGCTTTTCTATCATGACGGCGGGTTCTACTCGGGGCCCAAGACGGGATTTGGCCGGCACCCGTCCTATCCTTCGTAGAATTTCCGACACGGGGCGAGTTTTCCTTCTTTGCTAGCTTTTCTACCAAAGTTTGCGGTCGAGCGAAACGGCGTAGTTCTAGTTCTTTTCTTGCGGCTATCGTTGTAGTATGCGGGCTGTGGTAATGTGGGAGCAATCTTGCGAACATTCTCTTCATCCTCTGCGGCGGAGAGGGGATGGAACACTGCTTCCTCCCAAAAGTGGTATGTAGTCGAGGCGGTGGTGTATATTCGGTAGCGGTGTATATTACGGCAACTCGGAATTTCCTCCGGGAAGGCAATCTCGGCGGCTACGGCTTCCACGGCGATCCTTCTATTTCTATTTCTTCTTTGGGTCTTTGTCGGCGACGGAATCTTCGAACTTGGACCCGATTTCGAAGACGGAAGGTCTTACGGGAAGATCCGTACCCTCCACGGTAACGGGTTTATCATAGTTACGGATTTCTTTCCCTTTGATTTGGCGAAGTCGGGGTAGGTGCGGAAACAACTAGACCGGTGGGGGTAGTAAGAACGAGTCCTCTGCGGACGGCGGTACTCCTCCTAGTCGGGACCCTTTGCGGAGGAGGAAACTCTTGGGTCGACCTAAGGTTGAACTCGAGCGGTGGTTCCTCGGCTTCGGATACCTTGTTCGTCGGTGCAAAGAGGGAGACGTCGGTGACCTTGACGTTCGTGTTTTCGAATCCTTGTCCGAATCGGATGACCCCATTGTGGGGCGGCTCATCCTTATAGACGGCGAAGTCCGGTCCGTTGGTGAAGGAGAAAATCGGTTTCGGGGCTTCCATTTCTGCAAGGTAGACTGCGGTTGTCGGTCCGAGTTATGCTTCTTTTCTTCAGGACGAAAAGAAAAGAATTGAAAAGAGTCCGAACTCATTCTTTGTTCATGTATTTATAAGAAAGAATCATTTGTTAAAAAAAAATCACTTATTAGAGGGTTTGTTTATTTAGAACGGAATGTTCAAAGGTGTAGAGAAGGTAAGGAATCCGATTCAGAAAGGAAAAAAAAAAGTCTTAAGCAAGACTTCCCGACTCGAAGGATCATTCCTAAACTAAAACCTATTGGGGGTCCACCCCACCTCGAAATGAGGTAAAGGATCTCGGAACCTCTCTGTTTAGGGGTGTCTAAACGGTGGCTCCTAAATACGAGAGAATGTTGGCTATACTCATTCAAGATAGAAATGAACATAGTAGTCCAACGGAAAGAAGGGTAGTTTGATCCACTAAGGACATGAATGCACTACCGATTTTTGAAAGCAGAATTATTTGATTATAATGGAGAGAGGAATTGTCCCCAGCGGAGTCACCAGAAGTTGTCGGCATATTTTTAGGTTGTATTGTATTTTAAAAGGGGTCGCCTAACGAAGTTGTCGGCGAATTTAAATTTTAAATTTGATTTAAATATATATATAATTTAGAAAGTAGTATTTGACTTTGAAAATAATTTTAAATTTGAAAGTTTTAAGATATGAGATTAAGCCGATCTCACATCCCAAATAGTTTATATAAATGAGCACCGCACCACTAAGCCGTGTATCTATCCCAAGGATAGACACACCGCTTGAGGGTGGGGCTCGATCAAATAAACTAGAAGTTTTGTGACATCCGTTTGGTCCGCGAACCAATTTTATAAGCCGACAAATTCCCCGCTTAATATGAAAGTATTAAACGGGGTTTATATTACACAGGTTCTTTAAAATTCCCTATAAGGGCAAGCCCTATAGTTAATTACATCTTAAGTGACGGGAATCACCTAAGAAAACTCTCGATAATAACCAATAATTCGCTCTCAAGAATTTCAAAGTTTAAGGTTTTCAAAGATTGAATTTTGGAATTTCAATAGGGAATAGATCAAATTTGAAACATTTTGTTTTGTGAATCCAAAGGAAGAAAGGTAGGAGAAATCACTGATTCGAAGTGAACTTCGGTAATTTCCCGACTATCCTATTGTTTGGCTTGAATTTAGGAAAGTCCTAATGTTTATTTAGTATTTCAATCTTGCCAATTTTAATTAATTAAGGCTTATATTTGTATGATAAAATCAAACAAATAGCTCAGAAGATGTGAGGGTTTATTGTCGTATCGGACGACTACCTCGGAATCCTAAGACCGGTTAGGGCTTAATTTGCAATGCAAATGCCTAACAAAGAGGTTGAGGATTTATGTTGCATTAGGCAAGCTACCTCGGAGTCCTATGGCTTTGTTGTTTAATTCTAAGAAAGTTTTGCTCGAAGTAGGTTCGAGTTTTGTTGATGACGATGGCCGTGCTTGCCCACCATGCTCCAAGCTCCTTGTTGTTGCGAGAGGTTTAGTTTTAGAAATCATAAATCGGGAGATGAGAAAAGTGTTTTGGTTTAGAGAAGTCTTAATTTCCGAGTGTTTTGTATTTTGATTAAAACAAATCTTAAAGTTGATTATAACGACACGGTTAAGATCCCACGGTTCCATCCTTCCGGCATCATTATTTTTATCGGATTCACTTAGTCCGGATGAATTTGCTAAACTCAATCGAATGAGTTCCACACTTTCATTTAGGCACGTGGGAAATCCCGTTAGCAACGCGTAGGTTACATCATCCGAGGTATTCCCGATCATCCAACGGGACGTTTTAATTTAGTTGCAATTGTAGTTTTGTGTTCGTTTGTGATTAAATTTTGAGTTGTTTTATATTTTGAAATGTTGTGGCGGTGAATTTTATCTTGCAATGACTTTTAACTTAGTTTTGGTTTCGGTTTTAGGGACTATCCTAAAGGTGTGGGTTTTCATGCAACGAGTTGTTTTATCATGCAAGAAAAGTAAAGTGCATTTGCAATAAAGTAAATTGCAAGAAAGTAAATTGCAAGAAAGTAAATTGCGATAAAATAAAAGCGTACCTGGAGGGTCTTCCCGTCATCCCAAGCTACACTTAAAACACAATTAGAATATTTAAGCAAGTTCCTAGGTAAAGCTAAGGGAAAGGTTATGGTTTTCTACCAAATTCTTAATCCTATAGCTAGTCATCTCCTATGACGTCTAGGTTCTTTGTGTTTTTTGTTTGACGACGATTTTCTTCATCAAAGAACAATTAAGTCCAATTGTTCTTATAAATATCCTATCATTTTGAGGAAGTGCTTAAGAAGAATCTTAAACATCTTTTCAATATTTCTAGGATTGTTTTAAGTCCAAATGAATTTAATTATATAAATGAATCAATCGTCCGAGGTTTTCAAGTTTTGTTAACTTGCCGAGTGAATTAAGATATTTGAATATCTTATGAGTGAAGTAGCACTTCATTTAATGTTTCATTTAGGAGTTATAATAATCAAAGCTTTCGAGGGTAAATTAGTATTTAAATGATTTGATTTAAGTTAAAGGGTTTAAATTTGGAATAGTGTTCAAGTTGCTTTAGATTTATTTTGAATTCTTTATGTCTTAGGTGACGTTATATTTAATTCAATTTAATTTAATTGAGTTTTAATTTAACTTAATTTAATTTAATTTGATTTGATGTTTAATTAATTTGATTTGATTTAATTTAAATTAATTTTTTAATTTAGTTTAATTTAATTTAATTGTTTAATTTAATTTAATTTAATTATTTAATTTAATTTAATTTAATTTAATTTAATTTAATTTAATTTAATTTAATTTAATTGTTTAATTTAATTTAATTTAATTATTTATTTTAATTTAATTTAATTTAATTTAATCCAATTTAATTTACTTAATTTAATTTAATTTTTAATTTAGTTTTATCTTTAATTTTAATTGAAATTTTTGAAAGAGTTTAATAATTTAATTTTAGTTGATGATTAAGTCTTTTAATATTTTGAATTTGAATTATCATTTTAATTAAGAGTTAAGTGTTAATGATATAATTAGTTTAGGGATTTTTTAAATTAAAGAATAAATCTCTTCCTAATAAATATCCCTTATTTTAATAATTCCAATTTTATTATTCTTCCAAATTTAATCTATTATTTAATTAAAGTTTAATTATTTTAAAATTTGTTTAATGAGTTTCTACCCTTTAATTATTTAAATTTCAATCATCCAAACCAGATTAAGATCAAATATTTTACTTGTTGATTTTTTATTAAACCTAAAGTTTTAATTAAGGGTTAAAAGTTTAATTACCATTTTACCCCTTAAGCTTAATAATTTCATAACTCACTAAATTGAACTTAAATGAACTTGAAATTTTTATGTGACTTCACTTATATGTCAATAAAGACATGAGAGGAGAAAATATGATTTTTCTGTATTTAATTTATTTATATAATTATTTTTGGTGGAAAATAGAGATTTTCAAGGAAAATTTGATAACATGACCAAAGGAAAGTTTCTGTCCTTAAGAAAATTAGGGGACATTTCTAATGACCAGAGAAGCACTTGGACCAATTTTGGTGTTTTTTTGAATTATATTATTTTTATTATAATTATTTTGAGTTTTGGAGTGTTAATTAATTTAAAAATAAAATAAATGTTAAAAAATGGATTTTATATTTTCTAAAAATCTCTCTGATATCAAGGAAACTAGAGAAACAAATTTTGCAATTTTCTAATTTTTCTATGATTTATTATAATTATTTTAGTGAAAATGCTAGAAAATACATTTTTTTTTAATTTTAAAATTACCCTAGGGCTTTAAAATTCAATATCTCACTAAATAGACCTAGGAAAAATGTGGGATTTGTTCCTAAGTGATTAAAATTCAAAATGTGACATTTTGGTGAATTTTATTATTTTTGTGATTTTTATTATTTTTTAATTATTAAAAATATTAAAATATTATTAAAAATCAACTTTTTCAGAAAATTGAAATTTTAATTTTTTTAGATTCCCCTGATATCAGAGAGACTCCAAAACCAATTTGGTGAATTTTTGAAAAGTATTTTAAAAGTTATGAATTTTTAAAGTTTAAAATGGCTAAGTGGCTTAATTAACCCAATTAGTGGGGCTAACCAAGTCCAATTGACCTCAAATTTTTATGGTGAATTCCTCTGATCCTAAAGGTCAGTGGAGAATTGATTTCAAGTCAATTTGATGCTTGGTTAACTCTAATTAATTAAAGACCTATTTTGGGTGTTTAAGCCGATTAGAGTTGTTCGAGTGAATTAACTCAAGTCCCATTTTTCCTAGAGTTCTCCGGTCATAAGGAACATCACCAAATTTTTCTAGAATTTATTTCACAATATGCTAATTTTTGGAATTAAAATACTCAAAACAACAACATGCATTTGAAAAATAAATAACTTTTCACGGAGATGGCCTCGACCTTGGAAAATTCGGGGAATGTTCCCAAGTTCAGAGGCTTCAAAACTCCTATGGTCTCATGCCATGGTGAATTGTATACATGCATGGAGAATTAAATGTATGCAGAAAGTAAATAAATTATAAAAAATAAAATACTTGATGAAATTAAATGATTTCTTTTCCACATTATTCTCCTCCGTTCATCGAGCAAGAGGGTATTTTTATTTTATTTTTGTGATTTTTCTACACAAAGATATGGATTTTTAAAGTTTCGATATTTAATAAATACATTAAATACCCTATTTATCTACTTATCCACGCGGCGCCGGCGAAACATCGGCGGCTCCGAAGGGGTACGTGTCGCGCCGCGATTGGGCGCCGCCATCCGAGTCATCCGTCCGGGCCCCGCGGTTCACGTAACATTCCCCGGTCCGGCGCAATCCGAATCGTCCGCTCGATACACGCGCGATCCAACGGCTCCTGGTCATCGTCTACGGCGGGTGTGCACCGTGACCGTCGACCTTCTAACCCTAATTTCTCGCTCGATTCTCAACGGATTTTCGTGTTCTTATGCTCTATGGATTCGTCTTGAAGAGACGAACACATCCATACGGTAAACATGCATTTAAATTGACTCAAATTAAAATGAGAATCTCTGGAAGCTCGGGAAGAAGAGGGAGTCCATACCTTTGCTCAGAGAAGTGAAGCTTCGATGCGAGAGTTGTTAGACCTTCGATTGGATCTAGTAAGCTCCGGATGAAGTCTCTCGGTGCAGTGACTTGTCTAGGTTGGACTTCGACCACGGCCGATCACAAAGCTTGGAGGCTGGAACAAGCTGGGTGGCCTAGAGATGGGGCTTTCGGTGGGGAACTTCTCCTCTTGGTCCGGTGAAGGTGTAGGACCAATCAATTTGGGAATTGGCTCAGCTGTGAAGAAGTGTCCTGGTTTTTGGGCTAAAGTTTGAGCTCGAAATTGGGCTCGACTAGAGGGAATCGGGGCTGGAATTCGGTGGGGATCGGGTGCTCCATGTGTGGAGAGTGATGCGGAGTGATTTTGGCGAGTTTCCTTAAGGTTTCGTTCGGCACCTCCTTTGGCCGAGAGGGTGAGGGGTTTAAATAGGCATGGTCTGGAGGCTCTCCGGGGAGTTTAATGGTTGGGATCAGCTGCTGCGGTGAGGAGAAGAACAGTGCAATGGCCATTTGGAGTGAGGCGGCTCGGCAAGGTGGAATTCCAAAATTTGGCTCCTCCCGAGGTTTCGGGCATGGTGTTTTCCGGCGGCCGGGTGGCCGTCCGGCCGAGGTCGGGTCACCTTCGAGCTCAGGTGGGTCAGGGCTGGAGGCTTGTGTAATCAATTGAGGTTTGACATGTGTAAAGGAGTTTGATTTAAATGGAATGGGAGAAGGCTCACTTTGGCTTGGTTTGGGTCAACCCACCATTTTGGGCTTGGTGCACCCTTCCAAGCTCTGATTTTGAGCTGAGGGAATCATTTAGGTCAGCATAGAAGGAGTGGTGAAGTCTCCATCCATGATGAGGTGGCTAAACATGGTTTAGTGTGTGACATGATTAAGGTAAAAAAGGGTTAAAGGAGGTTTAAGAAAGAACCCCCTCTTCTTGCCATAAATGGACTAATGACAAGTCAAAGCCCTCATGGCTTCATGTGGCTTGAGAATGGCTTGTTCATGGCTTCATTTGGCTTGGGAAAAGGTTGATTTGTTTCATGAAAAGGGTTTTAGAAATTTTTGACATTTAGGGGGTAATTTAACATGTGGCTTGATTTGGAATGGTTTAATTGATGATTTTGAAACTTAGGGGTGATTTTGATCAAATGGATGATGAGGGGAAGTGTCATGTGGGCTTTAGGATGATTTGGGCTTTTAAAATTTAATGAAGATGGGCTTTTAAGAAGGTTTAAGGGAAGTGGGCTTTTAAGTTTAAGGATGTGTTCATGGATGGGAATTTTTGTAGAAGTTTGGGCCAAATAGTTGTTGGTTTTGGTTTAGGGATGTTTCATGAATAATTTGAAATAGATTTAAGGTGGTTTGGGTTTGAATTGGGTTGAATTTGGGTTTATTTGGTAAATGGGCCGATGTAGGTCAAGTGGGCTAACTTGGGCCAATGTTGGGCTAGGGTTGAAATTGATGTAAAATAAATGTTGAGAAATGTTTATGGGAGTGTTTCAAAGAGGTTTTGGCTTTGGTTGGGTTTTGATTTTGAGGTTTGGGCCTATTTGGGTTAGGTTTGGGTTTAGGTCGAAATTGGGCTTTTTGATTTTGGGTTGAATTTGAGTGGGGTTTGGGTCAAAATCTTAGGCAAATCATGTTAGTGTTTTGTTTATGGGGATGTTAAGGAAGGTTTAGAAAAGATTTGGGGTTAATTGGAGTTGAATTGGGTTAGTTTGGGCTAAGTTTGGGTCATGGGTCCAAATTTGGGCTTTAAGGCCCAAAGTGAAATTGGATCCAAATGTCAATCAAATTGGACTTGGATTTGGTCTAGATTGGTATTGGGGATGTTGAATTAAAGTTTAAAATTTAATTGGCCAGAATTTTGGTCAATTGGATAGGTTTGGTTTAACATTGGGTTCACTTTGGGTTAAAATGGGTCAAATCGGGGGTTTTGACAAAAGTAGGGTAAATTGACAAAATTGGCCCATGGTGTAGTTGGACAAAATGAAATTGGGAATATTTAGGATTTTCTGGAATTTTCTGGGAATTTTCTGAATTTTTGGATTTTTAGGCCAAGAAGGGTATTTTGGGTATTTGGAGGGTATTGGGGGTATTTTTGGAATCTTTGGTATTTTTGGGTATGGATGATCAATTTGAGTGATGTGGAGATGTTTGGGATTGATTTTGGAAAATTTTGGGTAATTTGGAAATTTTGCGAAAATTTGGGTAATTTCGAGGGTTTTGGGTAGGTTTAGTAGGTGTAGGGTCTCGGGGGTCAAAAATTGAAAATTTGGGAAATTGAAGATTGGGTAAACCTAGGTGGAAAGAAATCATTTTGGTTGAGCCATGAAGCCATTTCAAGCCCATATGAGCCATGAAAGGACTCATTTGAGGCATTCACTATGTTGTTCCTGACCCTCTTGCCGAGGGCTCGGGGGTTAAGGACCATCCATGTGAATCACCTACATGAGTCGGGAGGTCAAGTTGGGTATGGGTGTAGTTTTAGGAGGTGTGTGGGAGTGTAGTGTGTAGGTGTAGTGTAAGTCGGCCCCTCACCGGACCAAGCCGCCGGGGCGATCCTAAGGCCGAAGAGTCCATAGGAACTCATCCTTTAAACTTCCACATTTGATTTCGACCCTCTAGGTGATTAGGGGTCTACGGTCAAGTTTATGGAGTTTGCGGGGAGTTTAGAAGTGGTTTGAATTTCTAAAAGGCGGGTCCCAATTCTAGTCCTCTAAGATAGTCAAAGGAAAAGCCTAAGGCTAGATCCTAAGCACTAAAAAGAAGAAGGGAAGACCTCATCAAAAATGAGGTCAACATTGTCGTCGAATATCAGTCCTCAACTTTTCCATAGCGTCTTCTAGCGGTCTTTTCTGTGCATCCTCGCAGTTGTCATGTGATAGCTGCCGGGTTCCCTTCTCACGAGTCCCCTTTACTGCAGTAGCACTTTCTTCGGATTCGAGTCTCCCGACGAGACTTTCCTTCTCGAGTTCGTTGTTTCAATCTTAACTCGTCGAGTAGTGGGACGCCATACCATCCTTCTAGCGGCGAAGGTGCGGGACCGGATGGTACGTCGGCCCAAATGCTTTGGAAGGTGGTATCCTCTCTAATCTGTAATCTGAAACGACGACGGGCGGACTAGCCTTCATCCTTTTATTTGGCTTTTACGTAACGATGGCGGGTTCCACTCGGGGCCCGAGACGGGATTTGGTCGGCACTCGCCCTATCCTTCGTAGAATCTCCGATACGGGGCATTTCTCTTTCTTTGCTAGCTTCTCGATCACAATCTGTAGTCGGGCAAATGGTGTAATCCTAGCCCTTTTCTTTCTGCTGTCGTTGTAGTATGCTGGTCGAGGTAATGTAGAAACAATCCTGCGGACATTTTCCTCGTCAGCTGCGGCGGAAAGGGGTGGAATCTACTTCCTTCCAAAAAGGGTGTATCTTCGAGCAATGGTATGTATTCGGGTAGTGGTGTGTACTCGGGGATTTCTAGGATTTCCTCAGGGAAAGCAACTTTGGCGGCTACGACCTTCTCGGTAATCTTCCTACTTGTTCCTTCTTTGGGTCCGTGTTAGTGATGGAATTCTTGAGCTGGACCCGATTTCAAAAACAGAGGGTCTCACAGGAAAGTCTATACCCTCCACGGTAGCAGGTTCACCATAGTTCTGGATTTCCTTCCCCTTTAATGCGGCGAGAAGGCGGGGTAGGTGCGGAGACAACTAGACCAGGTGGGGGTGGCAAGAACCAGTCCTTCTGTGGACAGCAGTACTCCTCTCAGTTGGAATCTTTTGCAGGGGAGGAAACTCTCGAGTTGACCTAAGGTTGAACTCGATCAGCGGCTTCTTAGCTTCAGATACTTTGTTTGTCAGCGCGAAAAGGGAAACGTCGGTGATCTTGACATTTGTGTTCTCGAATCCTTGTCCAAACCGGATGATCCCATTGTCGGGCGGCTCATCCTTGTAAACGGCGAAGTCGAGTCCATTGGTGAAGGAGAAAATCAGCTTTGGGGCTTCCATTTCGCGGGGTAGATTCTAATTGTCAGTCCCAAGTTATGCTTCTTCTCATCAGGACGAAAAGAAAGGAATCGAAAAGAGTCCGAACACATTCTTGTTCATGTATTTATAAGAAGGAGTTATTTGTTAAAAGAGTCATTCATTAGAAGGTTTGTTTATTCAGAACGGAATGTTCGAAGGTGTAGAGAAGGTAGTGAACCCGATTCAGAGTTGGAAAGGAAAAGAAAGCCTTATGCAAGACTTCTCGACTCGAAGGATCACTCCTAAACTAACACCTATTGGGGGTCCACCCCACCTCGAAATGAGGTAAAAGGATCTCGGAACCTCTCTGTTTAGGGGTGTCTAAACAGTGGCTCCTAAATCCTAGAGAATGTTGGCTATACTTGTTCAAGGTAGAAATGAACATAGTACTCCAACGGAAAGAAGGGTAGTTTAATCCACAAGGGACATGGATACACTACCGATTGAAAGCAGAATTGTCTGATTAAAATGGAGAGAGGAATTCTTCCCAGCGGAGTCGCCAGAAATATGTCGGCATATTTTTTAGGTTGTGTGTTTTGAAAAGGGGGTCGCCTACAGAAATTGTGCGGCGAATTTTTAATTTAATTTAAATAAATAATTTGAAAAGTAGTTTTGATTTTAAAAAAATAATTTTTAAATTTGAAGATTTTAAGATATGAAATCAAACCGATCTCACATCCCAAATAGTTTATATAAACGAACACCGTACCACAAACTATGTATCTATCCGAAGAATAGGCACACTACTTGACGATGGGGCTCGATTAAATAAACTAGAAGATTTGTGACATCCGTTTGGTCTGCGAACCAATTTTATAAGCCGACAAGTTCCCCTGCTTAATATGAAAGCATTAAACAGGGTTTATATTACACAGGTTCTTTAAAATTCCCTATAAGGGCAAGCCCCTATAGTTAATTACATCTTAAGTGACGGGAATCACCTAAGAAAACTCTCGATAATAATCGGTAATTACGCTCTCAAGAATTTCAAAGTTTAAAGTTTTCAAAGGATTGAATTTTGGAATTTCAATAGGGAATGGATCAAATTTGGAAGATTTTATTTTGGGATTTCAAAGGAAGAAAGGTAGGAGAAATTACAGATTCAAAGTGAACTTCGGTAATTTCCCGACTATCCTATTGTTTGGCTTGGATTTAGGAAAACCCTAATGTTTATTTAATATTTTGATCTTGCCAATTTTACTTAATTAGGACTTATATTTATATGATAGAATCATACAAATAGCCTTGAAGTTATGAGGGTTTATGTCGTACCGAACGACTACCTCGGAATCCTAAGTCCGGTTAGGGCTTAATTTGCGATACGAAATGCCTAACAAAAGGTTGAGGATTTATGTTGCACTAGGCAAACTACCTCGAAATCCTATGGCTTTGTTGTTTAATTCTAGGAATGTTTAACTGATGTAGAGTCGTTTTGCTAACGAAGATGGCCATGCTGCCCACCGTGCCCCGAGCTCCTTGTTGTTGCAGAGGTTTGGTTATTTAATTTAATATGTTTTAATTTAATTTAATTTAATTATTTTTAATTTAATTTGATTTTAATTTAATTTAATTTAATTTAATTTATTTTATTTTATTTAATTTAATTTAATTTATTTAATTTGTTTAATTTAATTTAATTTAATCTTTAATTTAATTTTACTTTTTAATTTTAGTTTAATTGAAAATCTAAAAAGGGTTTAATAATTTAACTTTAATTTAATTTAATGATTAAGTCTTTTAACATTTTAAAACTTAAATTTGAATTATCATTTTAATTAGGAATTAAATGTTATTGAGATGATTAATTTAGGGATTTTTAAATTAAAGAATAAATCTCTTCCTAATAATGTCTCTATTTTAATAATTCCAATTTTATTATTCTTCCAAATTCAATCAATTATTTAATTAAGGTTTATTTCAATTATTTTAAATTGTTTAGTAGGTTTCTACCCTTTAATTATTTAAATTTCAATCATCCAAATCAGATTAAGATCAAATATTTTACTTGTTAATTTTATTAAACCTAAAGTTTTAATTAAGGGTTAAAATTTTTTAATTACCATTTTTGCCCTTCAAGCTTAATAATTTCATAACACACTAAATTGAGCTTAAATGAACTTGAAATTTTTATGTGACTTCACTCATATGCCAATAAAGACATGAGAGGAGAAAATGTGATTTTTCTGTATTTAATTTATTTATGTAATTATTTTTGGTGGAAAATAGGAATTTCCAAGGAAAATTTAATAATATGACCAAGGGAAAGTTTCTGTCCTTAAGAAAATTATGGGACATTCCTAATGAATAGAGGACCACTTGGACCAATTTTGGTGATTTTTTGAATTATATTATTTTTATTATAATTATTTTAAGTTTTGGAGTATTAATTAATTTAAAAATAAAATAAAGGTTGAAAAGTAAATTTTATATTTTTCAAAAATCTCTCTGATATCAAGAAAATCAGAAAATCAATTTTTGTAATTTTTTGATTTTTCTATGATTTATTAGAATTATTTTAGTGGAAATACTTGAAATATATATATTTTTAATTTTAAAATTATCTTAGGGCTTTAAAACTTAATATCTCATTAAATAGACCTAAGAAAAATATGGGATTTGTTCCTAAGTGATTAAAATTCAAAATGTGACATTTTGGTGAATTTTATTATTTTTGTGATTTTTATTATTTTTTAATTATTAAAATATTAAAATAATACAAAAAAATAAACTTTTTTAGAAAATTGAAACTTTAATTTTCTTAAATTTCCTTGATATCAAAGAGGCTCCAAAACCAATTTGGTGAATTTTTAAAAAGTATTTTGAAAGTTATGAATTTTTGAAGTTGAATTGACTAAATGGCTTAATCAACCCATTTAGTATGGCTAACCAAGTCCAATTGACTTCAAATTTTTATGGTGGGTTCCTACTGATCTTAAAGGTCAGTGGAGAATTGATTTCAAGCCAATTTGATATATGGTTAACTCTAATTAATTAAGGAGCTATTTTGGGTGTTTAAGCCAATTAGGGTTATTTTAAATAAACTAATCCAAAAACTATTTTTCCTAGGGTCCTCTGGTCATAAGAGACATCACCAAATTTTCATAGAATTTATTTCACAACATGCTAATTATTGGATTTAAAATACTCAAAATAGTAACATGAATTTGAAAAATCAATAACTTCTCATAGGGATGGTCTCGACTTTGGAAAATTCGGGGAATGTTCCCGAATTCAGAGGCTTCAAAAGCCCTATGGTCTCATGCCATGGTGAATTTCCTATATGCATGGAGAACTAAAACAATGCAGAAGGGAAATAAATCATTAAAAATAAAATACTTGATGAAATTAAATAATTTCTTTTCCACGTTATTCACCTCTGTTCACTGAGCAAGAGGGTATTTTTATTTTATTTTTCTGATTTTCCTACACAAAGTTATGGATTTTTGAAGTTTAGGGAATTAAATAAATCGGAAAATACCCTAATTTTCTATTTATCCACGCGGCGCCGCGTCAACCTCGGCAGCTCCGAAACGCCGCGTGGCGCTCTCCGATTCGACGCCGCCATCTGACTCAGCGCTCCGGGGCCCCGCTGTGTCGTTCCATCTCCTGATCCAGCGCGATCCTGGCCGTCCATCCACGCGTGTATTAAATGAACGGCATCCGTTCATCGTCCCCAGGCGTCCTTACCCGAGAGCCGTCCGTCTTCTAGGCCTAAGATCTCACTCGATACTTGACCAAATTTAACGTTCTTATGCTCTATGGATTCCTCTCGAGAAGACGAAAACATCCATATGGTGATCATGCATTGAAATTAAAGCATTTGAAATGGAGAATCTCCAGAAGCTCGGGATGAAGAATTAGCTCATACCTTTGCTCAGAGAAGTGTGGCTTCAATCTGAGGGTTGTGTCACCTTCGATTGGACCCGAGCAAGCTCCAGATGAAGTCTCCTGGTCTGGTAAATTGCCTAGGTAGGATTTCGACCACAGGTGATCACAAAGCTTGGAGGCTGGAGCAGGCGGGTGGCTTCGGAGATGGGGCTTTCGGTGGGGAACTTCTCCTCTTCGTCCGAGTGAAGGTGTAGGACCGATCAATTTGAGGATTAGCTCACTGTGGCAAAGTGTCCTGGTTTTGGGTGAAATTTCGGTTGAGAAATTAGATTCGTTGGTGGGGATTAGGGCAAATTGACACCGGGGATCAAGCTGCTCTAAGGATGGAGAAGGGTTTGGAACAATTTTGGCGAGTTTCGGCAAGGTTTGTGCAACTCTCCTCGATGGCCGAGAGGGGTCGGGTTTAAATAGAGGTGGCTGGAGGGCCTCGCGGGGATGGCCGAGGGTTGGGATCGAGCCTGCTCCGGGCATGGGAAGAACGGCTATGGTGGCCATTGGGCATGGGGCGGCTCGACGAGGTGGAATTCCAAAGTTTGGCTCCTCCCGAGGTCTCGGCCATGGTGTTTTCCGGCGACCCGGGCGGTGGCCGGCGGGCATGGGTCACCCTCGGGTCCGAGTGGGTCGGGGCTGGAGGTTTGTGCGGTCGATTGGCCATGGACATGTGTAAAGGGTTTGAATCGAAAGGGTATGGGCGAGAGGCTCATTTTGGGTCCAAATGGGTCGACCCACCATTTTGGGTTTGGTGCACCCTTCCATGGCTGATTTGGGTGAGGGAGGATCGGGTGAATCGGCATGAAAAGGGTAGAGAAGTCACCATCCATAAATATTTTGATTAATCATGGATTAAGGTGAAGCATTAAAAGGGTTAAAACCTTTTTAAGGGGGCTTAAAAGAGGCTCCTCCTTTTTCCATTAATGGCTTGATCACATGTCAAACCTTCCATGGCTTCATGTGGTTTGTCTTTGGCTTGGGGAAAAGCTTGGTCAATTTCATGAAAATGGAATTTTGAAATTTTGGTAATTTAGGGGTGATTTGATGGGATTTGGCATATGGCTTGATTTGGAACCATTTGATGATTGATTTGAACTTAGGGAATGGCTTTGATTAAATGGATGGCAAATGGAAATGTCATGTGGGCTTTAGGGCCAATTTTGGGCTTTTGTATTTGGTGAAAATGGGCTTTTAGAATGGTTTAGGAAAGTGGGCCTTTAGGTTTGAAAACAAATTGGTGGATGTAAATTTTGCAAAGGATTGGATTCCATGAGTGTTGAATTTAGTTTAAGAATGTTTCATGAATGATTTGGAATAAACTTGAAGTGTTTGGGCTAGGTTTGGGTTGGATTTGGACCTCTTTGGTGAATGGGCCAATGTAGGTCAAATTGGGCTAACTTGGGCCAATGTTGGGCTAGGGTTGAAATTGATGTAAAATTAATGTTGGGAAATTTTTATGGGAGTGTTTCAAAGAGGTTTCAACTTTGGTTGGGTTTTGATTTTGGGATTTGGGCTTATTTGGGTTAGGTTAGGGTTTAGGTCAAAATTGGGTCTTTTAGCTTTGGGTTGAATTTGAGTGGGTTTTGGGTCTAAATGTTGGGCAACTCATGTTAATGTTTTGTTTTTAGGGATGTTAAGGAAGATTTAGAAAAGATTTGGGGTTAATTGGAGTTGAATTGGGTGAGTTTGGGTTAGGTTTGGGTTATGGGTCCAAATTGGGCTTTAAGGCCAAAAGTGAAATTGGATTCAAATGTCAATCAAATTGGACTTGGATTTGGTCTAGATTGGTGTTTGGAATGTTTAATTGAAGTTTAGAATTGAATTGTACCAGATTTTGGGTCAATTGGGTAGGTTTGGTTTGACATTGGGTTCACTTAGGGTTAAAATGGGTCAAATTGGGGGTTTTGATAAAAGTGGGGTAAATTGACAAAATTGGCCCATGGTGTAGTTGACCAAACTGAAATTGGGAATATTTGGGATTTTCTGGAATTTTCTGGGAATTTTCTGAATTTTTGGATTTTTTGGTCGAGAGGGGTATTTTGGGTATTTGGAGGGTATTGGGAGGTATTTTTGGAATTTTTGGTATTTTTGGGTATGGATGATCAATTTGAGTAATGTGGGAATGCTTGGGATTGATTTTGAGGAATTTTGGGTGATTTGGAAATTTTGCGAAAATTTGGGTAATTTCGAGGGTTTTGGGTAAAGTTAGCGGGTGTAGGGTCCCGGGGGTCAAAAATTGAAAATTTGGAAAATTGAAGATTGGGTGAATATAAGTGGAATGAAATCATTTTGGTTGAGCTATGAAGCCATATCAAGCCCACATGAGCCATGAAGGGACTCATTTGAGGCATCCGATATGTTGTTCCTAACCCTCTTAGCGAGGGCTTAGGGGTTAAGGACCATCCATCCGAATCACTTACATGAGTCGGGAGGTCAAGTTGAGTATAGGTGTGTGAAAGTGTAGTGTATAAATGTAGTGTGTGTGTAAGTCGGCCCCTTCACCGGACCAGGCCACCTGAGGCGGTCCCAAGGCCGAAGAGTCGTATAGGAACTCATCCTTTAAACTTCCACATTTGATTTCAACCCTCTAGGTGATTAGGGGTCTATAGTCAAGTTTGTAGAGTTTGCAGGGAGTTAAGAAGTGGTTTTAATTTCTAAGTGGTGGGTCCCAATTCTAATCCTCTAAGATAGTCAAAGGAAAAGCCTAAGGCTAGATCCTAAGTACTAAAGAGAAGAAGAGAAGACCTCATCAAAAATGAGGTCAACACATTAGAGCCTTGTATTACTTGATACGATACGTATACTTAAGTTGAATGCTTGGACTTAACAAAATCATTATAAATTTATAAATTTGAGTTCATAAATTCTTGCAAATATAAGTCCGACGCATCATAGACCTACTAGACATAAATTTAAATTAGTTATGCAAAATCTTTGTAATACGTCGTAACCTATGTTCAATTTCC
>JAKZJZ010001290.1:0-29180 GCA_022702705.1 Papilionanthe hookeriana x Papilionanthe teres
TAAAAAAGTATTACGCAACTCGATGTTTCAAAGGGTGGCCTCAAAATAACAGTCCTATCCCTAGAAACACGGCTGAGACAATCACTTGGGTGGACTCGGGTCCGAACCCAAAAACACAAAAAATAAATAAAAAATGTACTAAAAAAAATAAAATACGTGAAATCATAATAATAAAAGTCATTCTTCCATTCAAATCAAATATTGTTCTCGATCTTTCTTCATCTTTTCCTACTTTCCTTAAAAATTAAAATAAGTAACAAAACTTGGTGATAAATATTTTCTTAACGTCTGCCTGCGTACAGCCCCCGATCCTTTCCTCGGTTTTCGTGTGGAAACGTCGAACGTGCGGGCTCATCTCCTCAAACTTTAGAAATCGTGTGAGTCTCGCACTTGATGAAAAGAGGGTGAAGGATGGAGCAAGGAGGAAGATTTATTCCTGACTTCACACCAAATGGGCCTATAATACGAAGAAAAATGATCGGATCCCAAACACCGAGAAGAACTTCACAACAAACAATGATGAAAGTGGGTGGCCCGACACCATCTAATGTTGACTCTATTTTTACAGGTCTTCCTTTTCTTCTTTTTATGCTTAGGATCTAGCTCAGTCTTCCTTCGACTATCTTAGGGAGGACTAGAATCGGGACCCACCTTTTAGAAATTCAAACCACTTCTAAACTCCCCGCAAACTCCACAAACTCTGACTATAGACCCCTAATCACCTAGAGGGTGCAAATCAAATGTGGAAGTTTAAAGGGTGAGTTCCTATGGACTTTCGCCTGTAGACCGCCCCGTGCGCCCTGGTCTCATGGAAGGGGCCGACTTACACTACACTTACACACTACATTTCCACACACTTCCTAAAACCACACCCATACTCAACTTAACCTCCCGACTCATGTGGGTGATTCACATGGATGGTCCTTAACCCCTAAGCCCTCGCGCGAGGTTAGTGAACAACATAACGAATGCCTCAAACGAGTCCTTTCATGGCTCATATGGGCTTGAAATGGCTTCATGGCTCAACCAAAATGATTTCTTCCCACCCAAATTCACCCAATCTCCAATTTCCCAAATTTTCAATTTTCGACCCTCGGACCCTACACCTACTAAACCTACCCAAAACCCTCGAATTACCCAAATTTTTGCAAAATTTCCAAATTACCCAAAATTTTCCAAAATCAATCTCAAACATCTCCACATCACTCAAATTGATCATCCATACCCAAAAATACCAAAAATTCCAAAAATACCTCCCAATACCCTCCAAATACCCAAAATACCCTTCTCGGCCTAAAAATCCAAAAATTCAGAAAATTCCCAGAAAATTCCAGAAAATCCCAAATATTCCCAATTTCATTTTGTCCAACTACACCATGGGCCAATTTTGTCAATTTACCCTACTTTTGTCAAAACCCCCAAATCGACTCCATTTTAACCCTAAGTGGACCCAATGTCAAACCAAACCTATCCTAATTGACCCAAATTCTGGTCCAATTCAATTCTAAACTTCAATTCAACATTCCCAATACCAATTTAGACCAAATCCAAGTCCAATTTGATTGACATTTGGATCCAATCTCACTTTTGGCCTTAAAGCCCAAATTTGGACCCATGACCCAAACTTAACCCAAACTCACCCAATTCAACTCCAATTAACCCCAAATCTTTTCTAAATCTTCCTTAACATTCCTCACAAACAAAACACTAACATGATTTGCCCAAGATTTTGACCCAAACCCCACTCAAATTCAACCCAAAATCAAAAAGCCCAATTTCGACCTAAACCCAAATCTAACCCAAATAGGCCCAAACCTCAAAATTAAAACCCAACCAAAGCCAAAACCTCTTTGAAACACTCCCATAAACATTTCTTAATATTTATTTTACATCAATTTCAACCCTAGCCCAACATTGGCCCAAGTTAGCCTCAATTCGACCTACATCGGTCCATTCACCAAAAGAATTCAAATCCAACCCAATTCAAGTCCAAACTACCCCAAATTTGCTTCAAGTCACTCATGACACATCCATGAGCTAAACCCAACAATTATTTGGCCCAACCTCTTTACAAAATTCCCATCCCATAAATTCATTTTTAAACTTCAAGAGCCCACTTTCCTAAACCATTTTAAAAAAAAGCCCATCTTCCACCAAATCCAAAACGCCCAAAAATTCTTCCAAAGCCCACATGACATTTCCCTCATCATACTTTCAATTAAAATCATCCCTAAGTCCTAAACTCAATCATCAAATAATTCCAAATGAAGCCTCATGCCAAATTTCCACCTAAATTATCCAAAATTTTCCTTAAAATCCATTTTCATGAAATCGACTTAAACCTTTTCCCAAGCCAAATGGAGCCATGGAGCCATGCACAAGCCATATGCAAGCCATGAGAGCCTCTTTACATGTCACCATGCCATTTTGGGCAAAAGGAGGAGGCTCTTTCCTTAATTCCTAAAGGTGATTAACCACTTCCATGATTCCACTAAACCATGCTTAAGCCTAATCGTGCTTCGGATGGTGACTGACCCTACCGATTATGCCGAGCAAAATCACTTTTCCCTCAGCCAAAACCAGGCCTTGGTGGAGCACCTAGCCCAAATGGGTGGGTTGACCCATTTAGGTCCAAATCTAGCCATGCCCCATTCCACTTGATCAAAGCCTTTACACATGTCCATGGCCAATCGATCAGACAAACCTCCACCCCCGACCCACCCGACCTCGAGGGTGACCCATGCCCGGCCGGCCGGCCACCAGCCGCCGGAAAACACCATGGCCGAGAGCTCACATGTGATCCAACATCGAAATTCTCACTTGCCGAGCCGCCCTCGCCTAGTGGTCACCATGGCCGATCTTCTCCTCACCGCAGCAACCCGATCCCAAGCCCTAACTCCCCCTGGAGGCCCCTCACCAGCTCTATTTAAACTCCACCCTCTCGGCCATGAAAGGAGAGAAGCACAAACCTCGCCAAAACTCGCCAAAATTGTTCCAAACCCTTCTCCATCCTTAGAGCAGCTTGATCCCCGATGAAATCCCCCCGCCATTTCTCCTCCGTAAGCCCAACTCTCGTAGCCGAAATTCCACCCAAAACCAGGACACTTCTCCACAGTGAGCCAATTCCCAAATCGATCTGGCCCTACACCTTCACCGGCACCAAGCGGAGAAGTGTCCACCAAGAAAGCCCCATCTCCGTACCACCCAAGCTATGCTCCACCTCCAAGCTTTGTGGATCGGCTTGGTCGAAATCATATCCAGACAATTCACCAGAGCCGTGAGACTTCATCCGGAGCTTCGCTGAGACCCAATCGAAGGTGCAACAACTCTCAGATTGAAGCCACACTTCTCTGAGCCAAGGTATGAGCTAACTCTTCATCCCGAGCTTCTGAAGATTCTCTATTTCAAATGCCTTAGTTTCAATGCATGTTAACCATATAGATGCGTTCGTCTCTTCAAGACGAATCCATAGAGTATAAGAACGTAAAAATCCATTGAGAATCGAGTGAGATCTTAGTGGATTTAGTGTGGACGGCTCTCGAGCGAGAACACTCGGGGACGATGAACGGATGCCGTCCATTCGATACACGCGCGCACGGACGGCTCGGATCGGCGTCGTACCGTGAGACGGTACGAGAACCGCGGGGCCCGGGCCGCCGACTCGGATGGCGGCGCCGAATCGGAGCGCGACACGCGTACCGCTTCGGAGCCGCCGAGGTCTCGACGCGGCGCCGCGTGGATAAATAGAAATTTAGGGTATTTTATGTATTTATTTAATATCCCTAAACTTCAAAAATTCATATCTCCGTGTAGAAAAATCACAAAAATAAAATAAAAATACCCTCTTGCTCGAAGGAATGAGGAGAATAATGTGGAAAAGAAATCATTTAATTTAATTAAGTATTTTATTTTTTATAATTTATTTACTCTCTCGCATACATTTAATTCTCCATGCATGTATACAATTCACCATGGCATGAGACCATAGGGCTTTCAAGCCTCCGAACTCGGGAACATTCCCCGAATTTTCCAAGGTCGCAGGCCATCTCTCGTGAAAAGTTATTTATTTTTCAAATGCATGTCATCGTTTTGAGTATTTTAATTCCAAAAATTAGCATGTTGTGAAATAAATTCTAGGAAAATTTGGTGATGTTCCTTATGACCGGAGAACCCTAGGAAAAATAGATTTTGAGTTAATTCACTTAAATCAACCCTAATCGACTTAAACACCTAAAATAGGTCTTTAATTAATTAGAGTTAACCAGGTATCAAATTGACTTGAAATCAATTCTCCACTGACCTTTAGGATCAGAGGAATCCACCATAAAAATTTGAGGTCAATTGGACTTCAAGTTAGCCCCACTAATTGGGTTGATTAAGTCACTTAGCCATTTTAAACTTTAAAAATTCATAACTTTTAAAATACTTTTCAAAAATTCACCAAATTGGTTTTGGAGCCTCTCTGATATCAGGGGAACCTAAGAAAATTAAAATTTCAATTTTCTAAAAAAGTTGATTTTTAATAATATTTTAATATTTTTAATAATTAAAAAATAATAAAAATCACAAAAATAATAAAATTCACCAAAATGTCACATTTTGAATTTTAATCACTTAGGAACAAATCCCACATTTTTCCTAAGTCTATTTAGTGAGATATTGAATTTTAAAGCCCTAGGGTAATTTTAAAATTAAAAAAATGTATTTTCTAGCATTTTCACTAAAATAATTATTATAAATCATAGAAAAATCAGAAAATTGCAAAATTTGTTTCTCTGGTTTCCTTGATATCAGAGAGATTTTTGAAAAATATAAAATCCATTTTTCAACATTTATTTTATTTTTAAATTAATTAACACTCCAAAACTCAAAATAATTATAATAAAAATAATATAATTCAAAAAATCACCAAAATTGGTCCAAGTGCTTCTCTGGTCATTAGGAATGTCCCCTAATTTTCTTAAGGACAGAAACTTTCCTTTGGTCATGTTATCAAATTTTCCTCGAAAATCTCTATTTTCCACCAAAAATAATTATATAAATAAATTAAATACAGTAAAAATCACATTTTCTCCTCTCATGTCTTTATCGACATACGAGTGAAGTCACATAAAAATTTCAAGTTCATTTGAGTTCAATTTAGTGAGTTATGAAATTATTAAGCTTAAAGGGTAAAATGGTAATTAAAATCTTTAATCCTTAATTAAAACTTTAGGTTTAATAAAAATCAACAAGTAAAATATTTGATCCTAATCTGATTTGGATGATTGAAATTTAAATAATTAAAGGGTAGAAACCCATTAAATAATTTTAAAATGATTAAACTTTAATTAAATAATAGATTAAATTTGGAAGAATAATAAAATTGAAATTATTAAAATAAGGGATCTTTATTAGGAAGAGATTTATTCTTTAATTTAAAAATCCCTAAATTAATTATATCAACTAATACTCAATTTTTAATTAAAATGATAACTCAAATTTAAAATATTAAAAGACTTAATTTAAATTAAAATTAAACATCAAATAAATTAAAGATAAATTAAATTAAGATTAAATTAATAAAGTAAATTAAAGATAAATTAAATAATAAAATTAAATTAAATTTAATAATTAAATTAAATTAAATTAAAATTAAATTAAATTAAATTAAATTAAATTAAGTTAAATTAAACTAAATTAAATTAAATTAAATTAAACAATTAAATTAAATTAAATTAAATAATTAAAATTAAATTAAATAATTAAATTAAAGTTAAATCAAATCAAATTAATTAAACACCAAGTCAAATTAAATTGAACTATGTTAAACTAAATTAAAACTCAATTAAATTTAAATTAAATATAACATCACCTAAGACATAAAAGAATTAAATATAAAACAACTTGAACACTATTCCAAATTTAAACCCTTTAACTTAAACCAAATCATTTCAATACTAACTTACCCTCGAAAGCTTTAGTTATTATAACTCCTAAATAAAACATCAAATGAAGTGTCACTTCACTCATAGGATATTCAAATGTCCTAGTTCACCGAGCAAGTTAACAAGACTTGAAAACCTCTGACGATCGATTCATTTATATAATTAAATCCATTCGACTTAAAACAATCCCAGAAATATCGAAAAGATGTTTAAGATTCTTCTTAAGCACTTCCTCAATATGATAGATATTTATAAGAACAATCGAATTTAATTGTCCTTCGATGATAGAAAATCGTCTTCAAACAAAAACACAAAGAACCTAGACGTCATAGAGACTGACTCAGCTATATGATTAGAACTTGGTAGAAAACCATAACCTTTCCCTTAGCTTTTACCTAGGAACTTGCTTAAATATTCTAATTGTGTTTTAAGTGCAAATTGGGATGACGGGAAGACCCTCCGTGTACGCTTTTATTTTATTGCAATTTACTTTCTTGCAATTTACTTTATCGCAAATGCATTTTACTTTTCTCGTATGATAAAACAACCGTTGCATGAAAACCCACACCTTTAGGATAGTCCCTAAAACTAAAACCAAAACTAAGTTAAAAGTCATTGCAAGATAAAATTCACCGCCACAACATTTCAAAAGATAAAACAACTCAAAATTTAATCACAAACAGTAACACAAAACTACAATCGCAACTAAATTAAAACGTCCCGTTTGATGATCGGGAATACCTCTGATGATGTAACCTACGTGTTGCTAACGGGATTTCCCACGGTCTAAATGAAAGTGTGGAACTCATTCAACTGAGTTTAGCAAATTCATCCGGACTAAGTGAATCCGATAAAAATAATGATGCCGAAGGATGGAACCGCTGGATCTTAACCGTGTCGTTATAATCAACTTTAAGATTTGTTTTAAATAAAACATACAAAAACACTTGGAAATTAAGATTTTCTCTAAACCAAAACACTTCTCTCATCCCCCGATTTATGATTTCTAAAACTAAACCTCTCGCAACAACAAGGAGCTCGGAGCATGATGGGCAAAGACGGCCATCGTCGTCGCAAGAAACTCGAACCTACTTCAACAAAACCTTCTTAGAATTAAACAACAAAGCCATAGGATTTCGAGGTAGCTTGCCTAGTGCAACATAAATCCTCAACCTCTTCGTTAGGCATTTGCATTGCAAATTAAGCCCTAACCGGTCTTAGGATTCCGAGGTAGTCGTCCGATACGACAATAAACCCTCACATCTTCTAGTGCTATTTGTTTGATTTTATCATACAAATATAAGCCCTAATTAATTAAAATCGGCAAGATCGAAATACTAAATAAACATTAGGACTTTCCCAAACTCAAGCCAAACGATAGGATAGTCGGGAAATTACCGAAGTTCACTTCGAATCGTTGATTTCTCCTACCTTTCTTCCTTTCGATTCACAAAACAAAATGTTCCAAAATTCGATCCATTCCCTATCGAAATTCCAAAATTCAATCTTCGAAAACCTTAAACTTTGAAATTCTCGAGAGCGTAATCATTGATTATTATCGAGAGTTTTCTTAGGTGATTCCCGTCACTTAAGATGTAATTAACTATAAGGGCTTGCCCTTATAGTGGAATTTTAAAGAACCTGTGTAATATAAACCCCGTTTAATGCTTTCATATTAAGCTAGTGGAAACTTGTCGGCTTATAAAATTGGTTCGCGACCAAACGGATGTCACTAATCTTCTAGTTTATTTAATCAAGCCCCACCATCAAGCAAGTGTGTCTATCCTTAGGATAGATACACGGCTTGCAGGTGCGGTGCTCGTTTATATAAACTATTTGGGGATGTGAGATCGGTTTAATCTCATATCTTAAAACCTTCAAATTTAAAATTATTTTCAAAATCAAATACTACTTTCTAAATTATATATATATTTAAATTAAATTTAAAATTTAAATTCGCCGACAACTTCTGTTAGGCGACCCCTTTTAAAATACAACACGACCCTAAAAATAAGCCGCACAAATTTCGGCGACTCCGCTGGGGACAATTCCTCTCTCCATTATAATCAAATAATTCTGCTTTCAAAAATCGGTAGTGTATCCATGTCCCTAATGGATCAAACTACCCTTCTTTCCGTTGGAATACTATGTTCATTTCTATCTCGAACAAGTATAACCAACATTCTCTCGGATTTAGGAGCCACCGTTTAGACACCCCTAAATAGAGAGGTTCCGAGATCCTTTTACCTCATTTCCGAGGTGGGGTGGACCCCTGATCAGTGTTAGTTTAGGAATGATCCTTCGAGTCGAGAAGTCTTGCTTAAGACTTTCTTTTCCTTTCCGAATCGGATTCCTTACCTTCTCTACACATTTCGAACATTCCGTTCTAAATAAACAAACCCTCTAATAAGTGATTCTTTTAACAAATAATTCTTCTTATAAATACATGAACAAAGAATGAGTTCGACTCTTTTCAATTCCTTTCTTTTCGTCCTAAAGAAAAGAAGCATAACTCGGGACCGACAAACCGTAATCTACCTCGTGAAATGGAAGCCCCGAAACCGATTTTCTCCTTCACCAACGGATCGGACTTCGCCGTCTATAAGGATGAGCCGCCCGACAATGGGGTCATCCGATTCGGACGAGGATTTGAAAACACGAACGTCAAGGTCACCGACGTCTCCTCTTCGCACCGACGAACAAGGTATCCGAAGCCGAGGAACCACCGCTCGAGTTCAACCTCAGGTCGACCCAAGAGCTTCCTCCCCCGCAAAGGGTCCCGACTAGAGGAGCACCGTCGTCCGCAGAGGACCGTTCTCACTACCCCCACCGGTCTAGTTGTTTCGCACCTACCCCGACTTCCGCCAAATCAAAGGGGAAAGGAATCCGTAACTATGATAAACCCGTTACCGCGGAGGGTACTGGATCTTCCCGTAAGACCTTCGTCTTCGAAATCGGGTCCAAGCTTCGAAGATTCCGTCGCCGACAAAGACCCAAAGAAGAAATAGAAATAGAAGGATCGCCGTGGAAGCCGTAGCCGCCGAGATTGCCTTCCCGGAGGAAATTCCGAGTTGCCGAATATACACCGTTACTGCGAATATACACCACCGCCCGACTACATACCACTTTTGGGAGGAAGTGTGTTCCATCCCCTCTCCGCCGCAGAGATGAGGAGAATGTTCGAAAGATTGCCGCCACATTACCACAGCCCGCATACTACAACGATAGCCGCAAGAAAAGAACTAGAACTACGCCGTTTCGCTTCGACTACAAACTTTGGCAGAGAAGCTAAGCAAGGAAGGAAAACCGCCCCGTGTCGAAATTCTACGAAGGATAGGGCGGGTGCCCGTCAAATCCCATCTTGGGCCCTCGAGTAGAACCCGCCGTCATGATAGAAAAGCCAAGCAAGAGAATGAAGGCTAGCCCGCCCGTCGTAGTATCGTGATTACAGATAGGGAGGATACCACCTTCCAAAGATTCGGCCGATGACCATCCGGTCATAGACCTTCCGCCGCTAGAAGGATGGTGTGGCGTCCCACTACGGGCAAGCTGAGACCGAAACAAGCAGCTCGAGAAAGAAAGTCTCGCCGTGAGGCCGGAATCAAGAAAGTGCTACCGCGATGAAGGGGACTCGTGAAAAAAGGACCCGCAACCATCGCGCGACAACTACAAAGATACACAGAAAGCTCCGCTAGAAGATGCCATGGAAAAGTCGAGAACCGACATCCGACGGTTGGCAAAAGAAAGAGAAGAAAAGTTCGGAGATGAGATCGACTCATCGGAATTCATGGACAATGAATATGCAAATCAACATGGTTGAGACACGAGCTTCATCGCCTTCTCAAGGTGCTCCCGCAACCGCAGAAGAGAGGAGCCGTAACCGATGAAGAGACAGCCTTCGTGAAAAGGACGACACGATCGCTCAAATGGCGAAGAGGATGGAAGAGATGGCCATAGCTCTGGCCACTCTCCGAAGTCAAGTACAACCACATGCAGAGACACCCCGTAAGTCATTCACATCGTAGACGTGAGGAAAGGAGATTACATCCGTCAATGGGGATGACCAATCGAAAAAGGATACAACACAAAGTATGATCCCCGAAAAGGATATCAAGAACTTGCAGAAGAGCAAAGTGCGAGAAGCCCTAGCACAATCGAAGAGCGGGACATCCATTCGGACGGGTAGACCTTACCCGAAGAATTCGACGCCGTCCAATACCCGAAAGGCTTCGTACCACCTCCGTTTAAGACCTTCGACGGAACCGGGAACCCCCGACAAGATGTTGCACACTTTCGTGCCGCTGTTGCAATGCCGGCGGGAGCGATGCGCTACTCTTCCGACAGCTTCGTTAGCCTCCGTCGTGAGATCGCCTTCGACCGGTATGCGTACTGCCAAACGGTTCCGTGAAGACGTTCTCGCAGCTAGAGAACCTCTTCATCAAGCGATTCGCCGGAGCTCAGCACCACATCACTATAGTGATTTAGTGGTAGAGAAACAAAGGCCGAATGAAACTTTGGTGGATTACATACTTCGATGGAGAAACTTAAGCATGAAGTGTGAACCACAACCGCAGGAACAACATGCAGTCAGCATCTTGCTTAAAAGCATTCACGGCCCGATAAAGACTTCTCCTCAAGGGATTCACTATTAAGACTTTTGAGAAGTTGTTAAGCAAGGCCGGAAGCTTGCAAGAAGAGGCGAAGCAATTAAGTTTTGCCGACAAGACGGACAAGCGTAAGCCGGTGAAGACCTTCGAGAAGAAATCCGGGTCGTTGCAGCTAGCTGACAAAGGCAAACAACCGATGCAAATACCACCGTAACGGCCGCAACGAACCACAACAAAATTACCAAAGCAACCCCGGTCCAACGACGATCGTCTCCGCAAGTATGAACAACCGTCTCGTCCGCAACGTACATCGAGGGAGCTTCGAGCGCAGAATATCCGTTCAAAAATGAAGCAAGACTCAAAGATGTTCCGTAGCTTAATGAAAACTCCGCATTTCCACCGCCGTAGCCCAAAAGACCAGAGGAAGTCAACAAGAAAGGTGATCCCAACTTTCGCCCCTACCATCGGATGCTCAGGCACAAGATGTAAGACTCGCATTACCTTCAAAAGTCGGCTCAACGACAACCTTCTGAAAGGAAATATAACAATCCCGAAGGAGTACACGAAGGAACCCCGTAAAGGAGGTTCCGTCAATGTTATCTCAACCGATCCCGTCATTCCGATAGATCCCTATGCAACCAACGATGGATGGACTACCGCCTCGGACGAGATCTTCGAAGAAGATTTTAGACAACATCCGAACCGCTTCGTGCGAGCTTCAATTCGTAGTTCGAGACCCGTTAAGCCGGTACTATCACTTGCGATGAAGAACCACCTCGACAGGAGACAATCGAAGAGAAGAAGAAAATCGACGAAGAAGAGGGGACCGAGACTCCTAAGGCTGGACTAGGGGCCGCTTATCCTAGGATAGTTGTTTCCGATTCGGGGAGAAATCCCTCGAACCTCTCGATTTTGTATGATTATCTCGCTCACTTCGTGGGATCATATAATGATAAGGGTGATGGCGTTGGCTACGTTTTGACTCGTTTCTAACGATTACGTAACTAGCGACAATCCGGGCGTCGATTTCGATACCAACAACAATTCTCAAATCATACATGATCTCGACGATCACAATGACGAAGAAGGCATCCATCAAGGAGGCTACGAGAGTTCAACAAGCAACGGATCTATCTCGTGAGTTTCGAGGAGCTCCAGCTACGATAGAGTTAGAGCCTTCGCATTTTGAAGATAATCCGAAGAGCCCGTCATTCCGATTCATGAGGAGACACCAACAAACTCAACACTAGATTCGAAGAAATTACGAAGTCAACCTAAGAAGTGGAAAAGTTCTACCTCCAAGAATGGGTCCAAAAGACAAAGGAAAGCAGTGGTCGTTCAAGAAGAACCAACCCCGACAGAAGAAATACCCATTCGAGAAGAAGCCGAGACGCAGGAGAACAAAGTGGACTACAACGTGCTAGCCCATCTTAGGAAACTACCGGCCAAACCGAGCATTTACGACGCTCTCATCTTATCAAAGGAGATGAGAGAAGCTCGATCAAGGCCTTACTTCGATCCGGAAATTTGCTTAGCTCAAATGGCCGGAGATTCCTTAGATGAGGTTTGCTCGTTAAAGGAACAAGCGAGGTGTTACCTTCACGGACAATGACCTACTACTTGGGATGCGCAGATCACAACCGACCGTTGTACATTTCAGCTACAATCGGGAAGTTTACGCTCTCCGCAGTATTGGTGGATCCAGGAGCATCAATCAATATAATGAGTCTTCGAACACTAGCATACTTGGAAATTGATGCTCGCGAGCTCGAGGCCGACAAAATGTTATTAAGAGGATTCAACCGTAAAGGAGAAAGAGCCCTCGGGTCAATAACGCTACCGATGAAGACCGGTGACTTAGCAAAGACAACCGCAAAATTTCATATAATCGATTCGAAACGTCGTTCAACGCTCTACTCGGGCCGACCATGGATACATGAAAACAGGATGGTACCATCATCTCTACACCAAGGCATCAAGTACTACGATGGAGGGGAACAAAGGCATCAAAGGTGACTTACAACCATTCTCCGTACATGAAATTGGAATCCATGAAGATGCAACTTATTATGCACCGCCAAAGAAAACAATCTTCTCCAGCAGATACCGTAACAAATGAAGCAAAGAAAGTTCGAGACAACGAAGAACCTCGAAGTTCTAGTCCAACAGCCACTCACCACTCCCTTCCGGCGAGATGGTGAAGGTTTCTCCACAACTCGCATCCGAGGTCGAGGCCGGGACGAGGCCGTGGTAGAGACACTAGACAATCGGACTGAAGAAACCAACCATCAATGTTGATCGGGAAGATAGTTCCGAAGAGGAAAAAGAAATCAAGCAAGAAGCAAGCAACAATAAGTCGAAAGAAGCCGCAATACAAGATCTCCTCGAAGATGAAAAGAACGAAGAATACAAATCAATGTACGAGAAGATTAACCACTACGTACATACTATGACCCTAACTCCGATCCATTCTAATAAGATCGAGGGTATGGAGGTCAAAGAGGTACGTAGTGACGGTGCAAAGCCGATCAAATTCTACCGTGGTGCTTCTTCCTCCAAAACCGAAAATAATGTACAATTCGAAGATGTCACTTCATCGAATTAATGGAATTACCTTTCGAGTGGTACTCTCCCCGTGTTCAAAATTTAATTCAACGTGGTTTCTTACCTCGACAATGGACAAAAGGCCAATCACAACATTTTGAAAAGTTATGGAATAACTCCGGCCGTCCTCCCAATTCAAAGTATGGACTCGGATTCGGCACGCAGGGTCGCCGACGATACCGAATTTTGCTTGGTTGTCACTTGCAAGTCCAATGAAAACCGCATGGAAACTACAGTACGAACTCGAAGATTTACAAATCGGAGACGCTCCACCGAATTCGAAGAAGAAATTAAATCCACAATAGATGAGTTAACGGAAGTTAACTTAGGTACTAAGCAAAGAGCCTAGACCTACCTTTGTTAGCTCCTTACTCAATAAAGAAGACTCCGAAGAAATAATCAAGTTATTAATGGAATTTAAAGACCGTTTTGCTTGGAGCTACGATGAAATGCCGTGATTAGCCCCGCAGGTCGCAGTCCATAAGCTAGGAGTGGATCCTACTTCGTTCCAGCCGTACAAGGTCCCGTAAGAATGCGTCTGGAAATCGAACAACAAGTCATAGCCGAAGTTAAAAAGCTAATGGACGCTAAATTTGTCCGCGAAGAACAATACCCGACCTGGTTAGCCAATGTGGTGCCAGCCGAAAGAAGAATGGTCGATCGAATTTGTGTGGACTTCGCAGATTTAAACAAGGCATGTCCAAAAGATGAATTCCCTCTACCAATTCCAGAACCGATGATCGATATTGCTTCGACACATGAAATATTCTCATTCATGGATGGATCTTCGTGATACAACCAGATAAAAATGGCTCCAGAAGATGAAAAGCTTACAAGCATTCGAACGCCGATCGGAGTATTTTGCTACACAGATGATGCCATTCGGACCGAAGAACGCAGAGCAACCTACCAAAGAGCAATGACAAGAATTTTTGATGATCTCATCCACAATCAAGTCGAATGCTACGTGGACGATGTCGTCATCAAAAGCAAAGTAAAGGAAAACCACCCGTATGATTCGAGAATTGTTTTCGAACGATTAAGACAATTTAACCTTAAGATGAATCCCTTAAAATGCGCCTTCGGCGTCACCTCCGGAAATTCTTAGGATTCGTTGTCCGACATCGTGGAATCGAAATCGACCCGGAGAAGATTAAAGCCATCTTAGAAATGCCGCCTCCCAAAACCTTAAAACAACTACGATCTTTTCAAGGGAAGTCGGCATATCTTCGACGCTTTATCTCAAACCCGTCAGTAGGTGTCACCTTTCTCGCACTAGTTAAAAAGGACGCCAAATTTATTTGGGAAGAGAAATGCCGTAAGGCCTTCGAAGACATTAAACAATATTTAATGACACCTCCCGTCTTAGCAGCCCCTGGCCTCGTGTAGATCATCGATACTTTACACCGCGGCTCTAGACGACTCTCTCGAGCCCCGTTAGCCTGTGTCAATGATGAGGGTAAAGAAAATGCTCTTTACTACTTAAGCCGTCGTTTACTTCCGACGGAAGTAAGGTATCCCGCAATCGAAAAGCATTGTTCGTCCCCGATCTTCGCCGCTCAAAAGCTCGTGCACTACATGCTTTCTCATAAGGTCAACTCGATTTCGAAGTTTAATCCATTGCAATACTTCGATGACTCGTCCAACACTTTCCGACAGACTTGCCGATGGTCAATGATATTATTGCAATTCGATATAACTTTCGTGCCTCTCGCGTGCCGTAAAGGGACAAGTCTTAGCGTACTTCTCGCAAAGACACCCTTTGCCGGCCGAATCTCCTCTCAACGACGATCTCGCCGATGAACAAATAATGAGCCTAGAAGACCCCGATGATCGACGTTGGGAATTATATTTCGACGGAGCATCTTCAAGACACAAAGACGAAGAATCGCAAGTGATAAGTGCCCTGTAAGGCAGAATCGGCTAATCTTTATAACACCGGAGCTGGGGATGTTAAGATACTCCTACCACTCGACGTAACCGTGTACAAACAACGAAGCGTAATACGAAGCCCTCATAACGGGATTGGAATTAACCATTCAAATGGGGATAACGTACATCAACATCTACGGGATTCACAGCTAATCATTCAACGTATCGCCGGACAATACAGTAATTCTTAAAGCCAAGACTCGAACAATACTTCCAAAGATGCCATACAACATATCTTGGAACGATTCCAAATGTGACAATCTACAAAATTCCTAGAAAAGAAAATGCTCTAACAGATGCTTTAGCCCGTCTCGCAAAAGAATTTGGCTCGTTTGCAAGATGAATCGTGGAAGTGTCGCTCACTGACGTCAGTCCTATCACAACTCGACATAGACATGATACACAAATCGAAGAAGGAAAAGAATCAGCTGTAAGCAAGGACGTAAAACACGTAAGATCGGCGACAACCATCGATGACTACCCGCAAACAGAAAGCTACCGGACGATAGGTCGCTAGCCCATCGTATCAAGAAAAGAACTCCGTCCTACGCATTAATAAACAACACATTATACGTAAGGTCTTTTGATCAAATGCGGCTAAGGTGCTTAAGCGGGTCCGAGTCCCGTGAAATCGTTAAAGAGGTGCATTCGAGACTCGTGGCGCTCACTCGCCGGGTCCAAAGATGAAAATGAAAATTAAAAGACTAGGGTACTACCGGCCCTCGATGATGACCGACCGCATGAAAATCGCCAAGAGCCGTCACCAATGCCAAGTGCACGGAGTGGTTCTACACCAACCTCCAAATGTGCTACACCCGACAATTGCGTCGCGGCCGTTCGAATGTCGGGGCACGTATATAGTGGGTCCAATAGAACCACCATCTTCGAAAGGACATCGTTTCATTCTTGCGGCTACAGCATTACTTTTCCAAGCGGCGTGCGGCTCCACTTAGAGAAGTGAAAGCACACCACGTGCTGCAGCTTTTCAAGAACCAAGTTGTCTACCGTTTCGGAGTGCCGCGCAGATCATCTCGTATAACTGGCCGCATTCGAAGCACACAAATCAACAATTTTGTCGGAGACACGGAATCGACCGGCGATACTCGACAATTTACTACCCAAGAGCAAACGGTCTCGCCGAGGCTTTTAATAAAACTCTCGTTCAAATCTTAAAGAAAACCCCGGACGATAATAAGAGAAATTGGCACGAGAAATTGTTAGAAGCCTTATGGGCCTACCTGACAACCTTCGTAACTCCTACTCAAGCTACACCTTACGCTCCGGTGTATGGGTCCGAGGCAAGTGTTACCTTTAGAGGTTCAACTTCCTTCACTCGAATTGCAGCTTGCAAACAAGATCACGACGAAGAAAACGCCGTATTACGACTCGAAGAATTAGAAAGCTTGGAAGGGAAAAGACTTGCAGCAGCAACGTAATTTAGAACTATACCAAGCTAAGATGGTTCAAGCCCATGACAAACCGGTCCGCCCAAGAACCTTCAAAGTCGGTGATTTAGTTCTCGTTCTCAAGAGACCTATTCTCGCACACCGCAAGATAGGAGGAAAATTCGAACCCACTCGGGAAGGACCGTTTCGTGGTCAAGCAAAGATACTCGGGAGGTTCCTACCAACTAGTGAATTGCCGAGGAGAACGACATATGCTTCCGATCAACGGACGATACTTCGAAAAAATATTACGCTACCCGATGTTTCGAAGGAATGAATTCTTCATCCCTAAGAAACACGGTGAAGTAATTACTTATGGTTGGGTCCGAACTCAAAATAATAAAATGTGCTAAAATAAATAAAATCATGATAATAAAGTTTTCCTCGTTTTCTTCTCCAAATCAAAATCTCTTCCCTCATCTTATCCTACTTCATTCCTGTTAAATTTCAAAATATAAGAATAATAAAAATGTATCTTTAATAAACATTTTCTTAATGTTCTTGTTCTTAAGTACAGCCTCCCGATCCTTTTCCTTGTCTTTTCGCAGGGAAATGTCGAACGGGCGGTTGGTCTTGAACTTTAAGAATGGCGTAAGCCTCGCACTCGATGAAAAGAGGGTGAAAGATGGAGCGATAATCGAGATCGACTCGCATTTCGCACCACAGAGCCTACAAGACGAGGAAAGTGACCGGGTCCCGCTAACCGAGAAGAACTGCCCGACAGTACAAGGATGAAAGTGGGTGGCCCAAGCCACCAATCCAACAACAAGAAAAGAAAAGCAAACACCGAAGAAGATAAGAAAATGAAGTCCGTAGTCACTACAAGTGAGGGCAGGCTTGTCGCCGCCGCGCCCACGTAGATTCAAGAAGTGCGGAGAGCTACTCTCACGCCCACGCAACGAAGAAATAAGAATCGCCGTATCCGTAAGATGTTAACAAAACTAGCCGCGGACCGCGCGACGAGACAATTGCTAATGCCAAGCACATACACTTCAAGGACACCGGTTCACCAGAACTCGAAGAAAGGAGGCCACCTCCTAGAATAACGTAAAGAACCAGTGGAAATCTCCGAAGATCGAAGGAAGAAGGCTACCACGCCACCGGATAGAACCACCAAGCAAGTGCATGACCTTGTCGTGCAGCAACCCCGGGGATGTCCCGACAAGCATCATCCCCGAGGAGCCGAGGTAGCAGTGGGAACGTGAAGGGATCGAACCATATATCCCACAATATGTCACAAGGCCTCGCCATCTGCGCATCATTCCGGAATACGAGCCGGAGAGGATGCGTAATGTTGAAAAGAAAACTTTCGAATACTTCGAGAGAATTAAAGGAAGAAGGATCAACATACTAGAAGGCCTCGAGCTACACACCGACGTATTCTCGCAGTATGAACAACAAGAAATCGTGGATTGTATCCGGATTCGAAAAGAATGGGCCGAGCAGGCCGCCCGAGGGAAAACACATACTCGAACCCCGGAGATGGATGCCGTGGAAAGGAAGAATCACAATACAATGCGGATGCCGCTACAACTTTGTCGAAGACAGAAGGGAAACCCACCGGAATACTCCGTCATGGGCAAGTAGATCCGATGCCATCGCTATCAAGAGAATGGTAAAAAGATCGATAACATGGAGGGTACCGCCAGCAGATTGCATACCCAATAGCCGCATTATCAACATCTACAAACATGGTGACCGCATACCCCCACATATCGATCACCACGACTTCGTCGACCTTTCGCACCGGCCTCTTTCTTGAATGAGTGCAACATCATGTTCGGATCCGACCTCCGGATAGCAGGCCCGGTGAGTTCCGAGGGCCGCAGAAGATACCTTTACCGGTGGGTTCCGTCATGATACCGCAAGGTAACGGAGCGTATATCGCAAAGCATCGCATACCAGAGGTGCCAAGGGAGCGAATCTCGCTACTTTCGTGAGGATGGACGACAAGCAAAATACCTTACCATTTCCAACCGTATCCGGAGCTAGAGAACCTCCGGCCTTACGAGCCGTGAGTTACATGGGAAATATCACACCTCCAACGTACATCCAAACTCGCATCCTTGCCAAGGATGGCTTGGAAGGTGATGTTATCGACCATGTACCTCACTATTCGTACATGGATTTTTGACAGATGATTCTTTCGATGGATCAACAAAGATCATACACAAATTCGTTTTGAGTCTACATGGATTGTATGAAATATATTCCGCATCGAGTTGTACGACGTATTTTCAACATGATTGGAATGAAAGTGACCATGTCACGTTTTTGGCCTTCACCTCTTTTGTGCAAATTGATTGGGAAACGCCATTAAAGTTAAATGAACTTCGAACAAAGAACAGAAGAGAAATAAAAAAAAGAGAATAAAAGAAAACTTTCTAAGAAAAAAATCTAAAAATGACAAATACCAAGTTCACATGAACATTAAATAAACAACAAAATAAAATTTGAACCATTAAAAGATAAACGAAATCAACACAAATCTCAAATTCCATCCTTCCAAACTTCAAAATCAAATTCCATCCTTCCAAACTTCAAAATCAAATTCTCAATCAAATTCCAAATCCACTTCGATCAAATTTCAAATTTGATCTTCCCAAATCTCAAATCAAATTCTCAATCAAAATCCAAATCCAATCTCTATCAAGCTTCAAACTTGATCTTTCAAATTTCAAGTCAAATCTTAAATCAAATTTCGATCGAGTTCAAACTCATCCTTCCAAATTCAAATTCAATCTTTCCAGATTCTAAATCTCTATCAAATCTCAAATCCGATCTTCTAGATCTCAAATCAAATCTCAATCAAAAAATTCAAATCAAACTCTTTTGGGTCGAGGATTTTACATCCAAGACTGCACTGCTTTAGGATTCTTTTCCTATTGCACTGAAGTACATCAAATTCAACTCTTTTGGATCGAGGATTTTACATCCAAGACTACACTGCTTTAGGATTATTTTCCTATTGCACTGAAGTACATCAAATCAAACATTTTGGGTCAAGGATTTTACATCCAAGACCGCACCGCTTTAGGATTCTTTTCCTATCGCACCGAAATACATCAAATCAAACTCTTTTCGGGTCGAGGATTTTACATCCAAGACCGCACCGCTTTAGGATTCTTTTCCTATCGCACCGAAATACATCAAATTCAAATTCAAACTTTTGGGTCGAGGATTTTACATCCAAGACCGCACCGCTTTAGGATTCTTTTCCTATCGCACCGAAGTACATCAAATTCAAACTCTTTTGGGTCGAGGATTTTACATCCAAGACCGCACCGCTTTAGGATTCTTTTCCTATCGCACCGAAGTACATCAAATCAAACTCTTTCGGGTCGAGGATTTTACATCCAAGACCGCACCGCTTTAGGATTCTTTTCCTATCGCACCGAAATACATCAAAATTCAAACTTTTGGGTCGAGGATTTTACATCCAAGACCGCACCGCTTTAGGATTCTTTTCCTATCAGCACCGAAATACATCAAAATTCAACTTTTGGGTCGAGGATTTTACATCCAAGACCGCACCGCTTTAGGATTCTTTCCTATCGCACCGAAATACATCAAAATTCAACCTTTGGTCGAGGATTTTACATCCGAGACTGCATTGCTTTAGGATCTTTTCCCTATCGCAATGAAATACATCAAATCAAATTCGAACTCTTGAGGTTAAGGATTTTACATCCAACACCACTTTGCTCTGAGATTTCTTCTCATTGCAACGTTTCAATCTAATCAATTCAATTTTCTTTCGAGGTTGGAGATGTTACATCTAAAACCTCAAAATCCCAATTTTCATTTCAAATCAAATCCTTCAAATTAATTTCGACAAACTTCAATCTAAATCGAAACTCCAAACTAAAATTTAAACTCACACATCAAAACATAAATTGAAACAAAATAAAATCTAAATCGAAATTCCCTGTGTCATGTGATTTGGGATTTACCTCCTTTTCCTTTCCCAGCCGAGAGTTCAAGAATCTCCGGCTCCGCAGATATACTCGACACTCCCCAGCAGAAACTCTTCTACTTCGTCCTAAGTTCGTCACTGGACATCCGTGTTGGTTTTGTTGATCGCTTCGGTCAACACCAATACGCGCGGTGCGCTCCGTCACTCACCACACCTATCGGGGTCCATTTGTCGACCTCATTTTTAATGAGGTCTTCCCTTCTTCTTTTAGTGCTTAGATCTAGCCTCAGCTTTTCCTTCGACTATCTTAGAGGACTAGAATCGGGACCCACCTTTTAGAAATTCAAACCACTTCTAAACTCCCCGCAAACTCCACAAACTCGACTATAGACCCCTAATCACCTGGAGGGTCGAAATCAAATGTGGAAGTTTAAAGGATGAGTTCCTATAGACTCTTCGGCCTTAGATCGCCCCGGCGGCCCGGTCTCAGTGAAGGGGCCGACTTACACTACACTTACACACTACATTTCCACACACTTCCTAAAACCACACCCATACTCAACTTAACCTCCCCGACTCATGTGGGTGATTCACATGGATGGTCCTTAACCCCTAAGCCCTCGCGCAAGAGGGTTAGGAACAACATAACGAATGCCTCAAATGAGTCCTTTCATGGCTCATATGGGCTTGAAATGGTTTCATGGCTCAACCAAAATGATTTCTTTCCACCTAAATTCACCCAATCTCCAATTTCCCAAATTTTCAATTTTTGACCCCCGAGACCCTACACCTACTAAACCTACCCAAAACCTCAAATTACCCAAATTTTCGCAAAATTTCCAAATTACCCAAAATTTTCCAAAATCAATCTCAAACATCTCCACATCACTCAAATTGATCATCCATACCCAAAAATACCAAAAATTCCAAAAATACCTCTCAATACCCTCCAAATACCCAAAATACCCTTCTTGGCCTAAAAATCCAAAAATTCAGAAAATTCCCAGAAAATTCCAGAAAATCCTAAATATTCCCAATTTCATTTTGTCCAACTACACCATGGGCCAATTTTGTCAATTTACCCTACTTTTGTCAAAACCCCCAAATTGACCCATTTTAACCCTAAGTGGACCCAATGTTAAACCAAACCTATCCAATTGACCCAAATTCTGGTCCAATTCAATTCTAAACTTCAATTCAACATTCCCAATACCAATTTAGACCAAATCCAAGTCCAATTTGATTGACATTTGGATCCAATCTCACTTTTGGCCTTAAAGCCCAAATTTGGACCCATGACCCAAGCTTAACCCAAACTCACCCAATTCAACTCCAATTAACCTCAAATCTTTTCTAAATCTTCCTTAACATTCCCATAAACAAAACCCTAACATGATTTGCCTAAAATTTAGACCCAAACCCCACTCAAACTCAATCCAAGGTCAAAAGGCCCATTTTTGACCTAAGCCCAAACCTAACCCAAATTCAACCCAATTCAAATCCAAATCACCCCCAATTTGTTTCAAATCACTCATGACACATCCATGAGCTAAACCCAACAATTATTTGGCCCAACCTCTTTACAAAATTCCCATCCATAAATTCATTTTTAAACTTAAGGGCCCATTCCTTAAACCATTTTAAAAAAAAGCCCACTTCCACCAAATCCAAAACCCCAAAAAATTCTTCCAAAGCCCACATGACATTTCCCCTCATCATATTTTCAATTAAAATCATCCCTAAGTCCTAAACCAATCATCAAATAATTCTAAATGAAGCTTCATCCAAATTTCCACCAAATTATCCAAAATCCTTAAAATCCTTTTTTATGAAATCGACCAAACCTTTTCCCAAGCCAAATGGAGCCATGGAGCCATGCACAAGCCATATGCAAGCCATGAGAGCCTCTTTACATGTCACCATGCCATTTTGGGCAAAAGGAGGAGGCTCTTTCCTTAATTCCTAAAGGTGATTAACCACTTCCATGATTCCACTAAACCATGCTTAAGCCTAATCAGTGCTTGGATGGTGACTTGACCCTACCGATTATGCCGAGCCAAATCACTTTTCCCTCAGCCAAAACCAGGCCTCGGGTGGTGCACCTAGCCCAAATGGGTGGGTTGACCCATTTAGGTCCAAATCTAGCCATGCCCCATTCCACTTTGGATCAAAGCCTTTACACATGTCCATGGCCAATTGATTGCACAAACCTCCAGCCCCGACCCACCCGACCTCGAGGGTGACCCATGCTCGGCCGGCCGGCCACCGTGCCGCCGGAAAACACCATGGCCGAGAGCTCACATGTGATCCAACATTGAAATTCTCACTCGCCGAGCCGCCCCTCGCCTAGCGGTCACCATGGCCGTTCTTCTCCTCACTCAGAGCAACTCGATCCCAAGCCCTAACTCCCCCGGAGGCCCCTCCACCACTCTATTTAAACTCCACCCCTCTCGGCCATGAAAGGAGAGAAGCACAAACCTTGCCAAAACTCGCCAAAATTGTTCCGCACCCTTCTCCATCCTTAGAGCACTTGATCCCCAAGGAAATCCCCCGCCATTTCTCCTCCGTAAGCTCAATTTCGTAGTCGAAATTCCACCCAAAACCAGGACACTTCTCCACAAGTGAGCCAATTCCCAAATTGATTGGCTCTACACCTTCACTGTACCAAGGGAAGGTGTCCACCAACAAAAGCCCCATCTCCGCACCACCCAGCTTGCTCCAGCCTCCAAGCTTTGTGATCGGGCTTGGTCGAAATCATATCCAGTACAATTCACCGTGCCGGAGACTTCATCCGGAGCTTGCTAGACCCAATCGAAGGTGCAACAACTCTCAGATCGAAGCCACACTTCTCTGAGCCAAGGTATGAGCTAACTCTTCATCCCGAGCTTCTGAAGATTCTCTATTTCAAATGCCTTAGTTTCAATGCATGTTAACCGTATAGATGCGTTCGTCTCTTCAAGACGAATCCATAGAGTATAAGAACGTAAAAATCCATTGAGAATCGAGTGAGATCTTAGGGGATTTAGTGTGGACGGCTCTCGAGCGAGAACACTCGGGGACGATGAACGGATGCCGTCCATTCAATACACGCGCGGACGAACGGCTCGGATGGCGTCGGACTGAGAAACGGTGCGAGAACCGCGGGGCCCGGCCGCCGACTCGGATGGCGGCGCCCAATCGCGAGCGCGACACGTGCCCCTTCGGAGCCGCCGATGTTTCGCCGGCGCCGCGTGGATAAGTAAATAAATAGTGGTATTTAATGTATTTATTAAATATCGTAAACTTCAAAAATTCATATCTCCGTGTAGAAAAATCATAAAAATAAAATAAAAATACCCTCTCGCTCAGATGAACAGAGGAGAATAATGTGGAAAAGAAATCATTTAATTTCATCAAGTATTTTATTTTTTATAATTTATTTACTCTCTCGCATTGTTTTAATTCTCCATGCATGCATACAATTCACCATGGCATGAGACCATAGGGCTTTTGAAGCCTCTCGAATTTGAGAACATTCCCCGAATTTTCCAAAGTCGAGGCCATCCCTATGAGGAGTTCTTGATTTTTCAAGTTCATGTCACCGTTTTGAGTATTTTAATTCCAGTAAATAGCATGTTGTGAAATAAATTCTAGGAAAATTTGGTGATGTTCCTTATGACCAGAGAACCCTAGGAAAAATAGGTTTTGACTTAGTTCATTTAAAACAACCCTAATCGACTTAAACACCCAAAATAGGTCTTTAATTAATTAGAGTTAACCAGGTATCAAATTGACTTGAAATCAATTCTCCACTGACCTTTAGGATCAGAGGAATCCACCATAAAAATTTGAGGTCAATTGGACTTGGTTAGCCCCACTAATTGGGTCGATTAAGTCACTTAGCCATTTTAAACTTTAAAAATTCATAACTTTTAAAATACTTTTCAACAATTCACCAAATTGGTTTTGGAGCCTCTCTGATATCAGGGGAATCTAAGAAAATTAAAATTTCAATTTTCTAAAAAAGTTAATTTTTAATAATATTTTAATATTTTTAATAATTAAAAAATAATAAAAATCACAAAAATAATAAAATTCACCAAAATGTCACATTTTGAATTTTAATCACTTAGGAACAAATCCCACATTTTTCCTAGGTCTATTTAGTGAGATATTGAATTTTAAAACCCTAGGGTAATTTTAAAAATTAAAAAATGTATTTTCTAGCATTTTCACTAAAATAATTATAATAAATCATAGAAAAATCAGAAAATTGCAAAATTTGTTTCTCTGGTTTCCTTGATATCAGAGAGATTTTTGAAAAATATAAAATCCATTTTTCAACATTTATTTTATTTTTAAATTAATTAACACTCCAAAACTCAAAATAATTATAATAAAAATAATATAATTCAAAAAATCACCAAAATTGGTCCAAGTGCTTCTCTGGTCATTAGGAATGTCCCCTAATTTTCTTAAGGACAGAAACTTTCCTTTGGTCATGTTATCAAATTTTCCTCGAAAATCTCTATTTTCCACCAAAAATAATTATATAAATAAATTAAATACAGAAAAATCACATTTTCTCCTCTCATGTCTTTATTGACATATGAGTGAAGTTACATAAAAATTTCAAATTCATTTAAGTTCAATTTAGTGAGTTATGAAATTATTAAGCTTAAAGGGTAAAATGGTAATTAAATCTTTCAACCCTTAATTAAAACTTTAGGTTTAATAAAAATTAACAAGTAAAATATTTGATCCTAATCTGGTTTGGATGATTGAAATTTAAATAATTAAAGGGTAAAAACCCATTAAATAATTTTAAAATGATTAAACTTTAATTAAATAATAGATTAAATTTGGAAGAATAATAAAATTGGAATTATTAAAATAAGGATATTTGTTAGGAAGAGATTTATTCTTTAATTTAAAAATCCCTAAACTAATTATATCAACTAATACTCAATTTTTAATTAAAATGATAACTCAAATTTAAAATATTAAAAGACTTAATTAAATTATTAAACTCTTTTGAAATTTCAATTAAAATTAAAAATAAAGTAAATTAAAGATAAATTAAATTAAAATTAAATTAAATTTTAATAATTAAATTAAATTAAATTAAAACTCAATTAAATTAAATTGAATTAAATAATTAAATTAAACTAAATTAAATAATTAAATTAAATTAAATTAAATAATTAAATTAAATTAAATTAAATAATTAAATTAAATTAAATCAAATCAAATACCAAATCAAATTAAATTGAACTATGTTAAACTAAATCAAACTCAATTAAATTAAATTAAACTAAATATAAAGCAACTTGAACACTATTCCAAATTTAAACCCTTTAACTTAAATCAAATCATTTGAATACTAATTTACCCTTGAAAGCTTTGATTATTATAACTCCTAAATGGAACATCAAATGAAGTGTTACCTCACTCATAGGATATTCAAATGTCCTAGTTCACTCGAGCAAGTTAACAAAACTTGAAAACCTCTGACGATTGATTCATTTATATAATTAAATCCATTCGGACTTAAAACAATCCTAGAAATATTGAAAAGATGTTTAAGATTCTTCTTAAGCACTTCCTCAATATGATAGGATATTTATAAGAACAATTGGATTTAATTGTCCTTTGATGATAGAAAATCGTCTTCAAACAAAAACACAAAGAACCTAGACGTCATAGGAGATGACTAGCTATAGGATTAGGAATTTGGTAGAAAACCATAACCTTTCCCTTAGCTTTACCTAGGAACTTGTTTAAATATTCTAATTGTGTTTTAAGTGCAGCTTGGGATGACGGGAAGACCCTCCAGTGTACGCTTTTATTTTATTGCAATTTACTTTCTTGCAATTTACTTTCTTGCAATTTACTTTATTGCAAATGCACTTTACTTTTCTCGCATGATAAAACAACCGTTGCATGAAAACCCACACCTTTAGGATAGTCCCTAAAACTCGAAACCAAAACTAAGTTAAAAGTCATTGCAAGATAAAATTCACCGCCACAACATTTCAAAATATAAAACAACTCAAAATTTAATCACAAACAGTAACACAAAACTACAATTGCAACTAAACTAAAACGTCCTGTTGGATGATCGGGAATACCTCTGATGATGTAACCTACGTGTTGCTAACGGGATTTCCCACGGCCTAAATGAAAGTGTGGAACTCATTCAACTTGAGTTTAGCAAATTCATCCGGACTAAGTGAATCCGATAAAAATAATGATGCCGGAAGGATGGAACCGCGGGATCTTAACCGGTGTCGTTATAATCAACTTTAAGATTTGTTTTAATCAAAATACAAGAACACTTGGAAAATTAAGACTTCTCTAAACCAAAATACTTTTCTCATCCCCCGATTTATGGTTTCTAAAACTAAACCTCTCGCAACAACAAGGAACTTGGAGCATGGTGGGCAAGCACGGCCATCGTCGTCGCAAAACTCGAACCTACTTCAAGAAAACTTTCCTAGAATTAAATAACCAAGCCATAGGACTTCGAGGTAGTTTGCTCTAGTGCAACATAAATCCTCAACCTTTTCGTTAGGCATTTGCATTGCAAATTAAGCCCTAACCGGTCTTAGGATTCCGAGGTAGTCGTCCGATACGACAATAAACCCTCACATCTTCTAGAGCTATTTGTTTGATTTTATCATACAAATATAAGTCCTAATTAATTAAAATCGGCAAGATCGAAATACTAAATAAGTATTAGGACTTTCCCAAACTCAAGCCAAACGATAGGATAGTCGTGAAATTACCGAAGTTCATTTCGAATCGATGATTTCTCCTACCTTTCTTCCTTTGGATTCACAAAACAAAATGTTCCAAAATTTGATCCATTCCCTATTGAAATTCCAAAATTCAATCTTTGAAAACCTTAAACTTTGAAATTCTTGAAAGCAGCAGTTATTGATTATTATCGAGAGTTTTCTTAAGTGATTCCCGTCACTTAAGATGTAATTAACTATGTGGGCTTGCCCTTATAGGGAATTTTAAAGAACCTGTAGTAATATAAACCCCGTTTGATACTTTCATATTAAGCGGGGAATTTGTCGGCTTATAAAATTGGTTCGCGTACCAAACGGTTGTCACAAAACTTCTAGTTTATTTGATCGAGCCCCACCATCAAGCGGTGTGTCTATCCTTAGGGATAGATACACGGCTCGTGGTGCGGTGCTCGTTTATATAAACTATTCTGGGGATGTGAGATCGGTTTAATCTCATATCTTAAAACTTTCAAATTTAAAAATTATTTTCAAAATCAAATACTACTTTCTAAATTATATATATATTTAAATTAAATTTAAAATTTAAATTCGCCGACAACTTCTGTTAGGCGACCCCTTTTAAAAATACAACACAACCCTAAAATAAGCCGCACACACATGATAGCAGGATTTTTAAAATTGTAACGAGAAATCCAGATTACAACTTTCCTCACCCACCGCATGGCAAGTTCCATTTGTAATATGAACAGTAGAAATTTTTTTCACATACCTTGCTAATTTTATAAGTATTACAGGAAAATATTATTTGGTCGATGCTGGATACCCAATGCAGAGGGGGTACCTTAAACCCTATCCGAACACAAGATATCATATTCCGGACTTCGAGAGAGCCATTAATCGTACACGAAGTAGAAAAGAGGTGTTTAATAAAAGACATTCATGCTTGCGAGGCGTAATTGAGAGGACATTTGGAGTTTGGAAGAAGAAATAGGTCATACTTCGAGATATGCCACCTTATCCGTTTCCCAAACAGGTGCAGATAGTGTTAGGAACTATGGCCCTACACAACTATATTAGGTGGCATCCAACTCGAGCTGATGTTGATTTCGAGCGTGTCGATCTCAATGACGAGGCAGTTACAGTCGAAGGTTATGAAGACCTTGATGACCAATCTCTCTCACGGGAGGAGAACGATAGTGCCCCAATTTGCACGAAAGATGGGGAGGGTGCGAACGAAATGACAGCCCTTCGAGAGGAGATTACTAGATCATTAGTTGGAGAGTGGTTCTGATGAGGAGAATTAAGTTGATGATGTTTGTGTTAATTTTTGTTCTGAAATGGAGATTTACATTATGTTGAGCATATTTATTCACATTAACTAATCTGTAAGAATAATGTATTTCTTTTATCTGGCTTGATGATTACTATTTTGTTTGAGCAGTTGGTAATCACTGTAATTAAGTTATATATTCGCTTGCATTTCAGGAAGAGATGAGTTCCACCATGTCGGCTACCTCTCACCGAGTGATATGTCACTGTGGCCTCCATACATCACTTTTCACATCACGACAACCGCACAGCTTTCGCCGAAAGTTCTATTGCTGCCCTCGGAACTTTTCACAGCAATGCGGTTTCTTCCGATGGGCGGACAGTCTACCTGATTCTCAGGGGCCCGATGCTAGGGACTGGACGACTTCACCAGAAGAAGGTGTGACACATGAGCTACAGGAACTCAAAACTAAACTGAACATTATAATTGTGTTAGTTGTTGTTGTAATAGTCCTGCAGTTCTTTTTCACTGTATTGTTACTAGCATTTGCTTGAGAGGACTCAATGTACATCTGAAAGACTTTATGACCTTTTGGGATATGCAATCGTTATCTTCATGTTTTTTGTTTCAAATCTTGTGTAATTAGATGATTTAAAACTAAAAAATTTAATACTTTTAAAATACAAAGATATATAAAAATATTTACATAAATTCGTGGGATTCACAAACACACCATCTAAAA
>JAKZJZ010001291.1:0-29174 GCA_022702705.1 Papilionanthe hookeriana x Papilionanthe teres
TCCGTTTGGTCCGCGAACCAATTTTATAAGCCGACAAATTCTCCCGTTTAATATGAAACTATTAAACGGGGTTTATATTACCCAGGTTCTTAAAGTTCCCTATAAGGGCAAGCCCCTATAGTTAATTACATCTTAAGTGATGGGAATCACCTAAGAAAACTCTCGATAATAATCAATAATTCGCTCTCAAGAATTTCAAAGTTTAAGTTTTCAAAGGATTGAATTTTGGAAATTTCAATAGGGAATGGATCAAATTTGGAACATTTTTATTTTGGGAATTCAAAGGAAGAAAAGTAGGAGAGATCACGGATTCGAAGCGGACTTCGGTAATCTCCCGACTATCCTATTGTTTGACTTGAATTTAGGAAAGTCCTAATGTTTATTTACTGTTTTACTCTTGCCAATTTTAGTTAATTAGGGCTTATATTTATATGATAGAATCATACAAATAGCCTAGAAGATATGAGGGTTTATGTCGTATCGGACGACTACCTCGGAATCCTAAGACCGGTTAGGGCTTAATTTGTAATGCAAATGCCTAACGAAGAATTGAGGATTTATGTTGCACTAAGCAAACTACCTCGAAGTCCTATGGCTTGGTTATTTAATTCTAAGAATGGTTTTGCTTGATGTAGACTTCGGCTTTCTTGACGACGATGGCCGTGCTTGCCCACCATGCTCCGAGCTCCTTGTTGTTGCAGAGGTTTTAGTTTTAGAAATCATAAATCGAGGAGGTGAGAGAAGTGTTACGGTTTAGAGAAGTCTTAATTTCCAAGTATTTTTTATGTTTTAATTAAAACGGATCTTAAAGTTGATTAAACGAACCGATTAAGATCCCACGGTTCCGTCATCCCGGCACCGTTATTTTCATCGAATTCACTTAGTCCGGATGAATTTGCTAAACTCAACTAAATGAGTTCCGCACTTTCATTTAGACCGTGGGAAATCCCGTTAGCAACACGTGGGTTACATCATCCGAGGTATTCCCGATCATTCAATGAGACGTTTTAATTTAGTTGTAGTTGTAGTTTTGTGTTCCGTTTGTGATTAAATTTTGAGTTGTCTTATATTTTGAAATGTTGTGGAGGTGAATTTTATCTTGTAGTGTCTTTTAATTTAGTTATGGGTTTCAGCTTTTGGTTTCAGTCCTAAAGGTGTCGGTTTTCATGCAATCGTTGTTTATCATGCAAGAAAAGTAAAGTACGGTGCATGTAAGTAAATTGCAATAAAGTAAATTGCAATAAAGTAAAAGCGTACCTGGAGGGTCTTCCCGTCATTCCAAGCTGCACTTAAAATACAGTTAGAATATTTAAGCAAGTTCCTAGGTAAAGCTAAGGGAAAAGGTTTATGGTTTTCTACCAAGTTCCTAATCCTATAGCTAGTTGTTTCTATGACGTCTAGGTTCTTTGTGTTTTTGGTTTGAAGACGATTTTCTTCATCAAAGAACAATTAAGTTCAATTGTTCTTGTAAATATCCTATCATATTGAGGAAGTGCTTAAGAAGAATCTTAAACATCTTTTCAATATTTCTAGGATTGTTTTAAGTCCAAATGAATTTAATTGTGTAAATGAATCAACCGTCCGAGGTTTTCAAGTTTTGTTTACTTGCTCAGTGAACTAGAATGTTTGAATATCCTTATAAGTGAAGTGTCACTTCATTTGATGTTCTATTTAGGAGTTATGATAACTAAGAGCTCCTAAGGGCAAAATGATATTTAATGATTTGTGATTCAAATTTAAGTTCAAATTAATGATTTAAGTTTGGAATAGTGTTCAAGTTATTTTAGATTTATTTCTTCATGTCTTAAGTGATGTTATTTAATTTAACTTAATTTAATTTAATTTAATTTATTTTAATTTATTTATTTAATTTGATTTGATTTAATTTAATTCAATTCAATTTAGTTTATTTAATTTTTAATTTAATTTAATTTAATTTTTAATTTAATTTAATTTAATTTAATTTAATTTAATTTATTTAATTTAATTTAATTTTATTTAATTTATTTAATTCATTTAATTTAATTTAATTTAATTTTTAATCTTAATTTAATTTAATTTAATTTTAATTTAATTTACTTAGTTTAATTCAATTTTTAATCTTAATTTAATTTAATTTAATTGAGATTTTTTTTTGAAAGAGTTTAATGATTTAATTTTAATTTAATGATTAAGTCTTTTAATATTTTAAATTTGAGTTATCATTTAATTAAGAGTTGAATATTAATGAGATGATTAATTTAGGGATTTTTAAATTAAAGAATAAGTCTCTTCCTAATAATATCCCTATTTTAATAATTCCAAATTTATTATTCTTCCAAATTCAATTAATTATTTAATTAAAGTTTAATTATTTTAAATTACTTAATGGATTTCTATCCTTTAATTATTTAATTTCAATCATCCAAATCAGATTAGGATCAAATATTTTACTTGTTAATTTTTATTTATGAGACCTAAAGTTTTAATTAAGGGTTAAAATTTTAATTACCATTTTGCCCTTTAAGCCTAATAATTTCATAACTCACTAAGTTGAACTCAAATGAACTTGAAATTTTTATGAGACTTCACTCATATGTCAATAAAGACATGAGAGGAGAAAATGTGATTTTTCTGCATTTAATTTATTTATATAATTATTTTTAGTAGAAAATAGAGATTTTCAAGGAAAATTCAATAACATGACCAAGGGAAAGTTTCTGTCCTTAAGAAAATTAGGGGACATTCCTAATGACCAGAGGACCACTTGGACCAAATTTTGTAATTTTTTGAATTATATTTTATTTATTAGAATTATTTTAAGTTCTGGAGTATTAATTAATTTAAAAATAAAATAAATGTTGAAAAATAAATTTTATAATTTTTAAAATTCTCTCTGATGTCAAGGATTCCAGAGAACCAAACTTTGCAATTTTCTGATTTTTCTTTGATTTATTATAATTATTTTGGTGAAAATGCTAGAAAATACATTTTTTTTATTTTAAAATTACCCTAGGGCTTTAAAAATTAATATCTCACTAAATAGACCTAGGAAAAATATGGGACTTGTTCCTAAGTGATTAAAATTCAAAATATGACATTTTGGTGAATTTTATTATTTTTGTGATTTTTATTATTTTTTAATTATTAAAAATATTAAAATAATATTAAAAATCAACTTTTTTAGAAAATTGAAATTTTAATTTTCCTGAACTCCCCTGATATCAGAGAGACTCCAAAACCAATTTGGTGAATTTTTGAAAGATATTTTGAAAGTTATGAATTTTTAAAGTTTAAAATGGCTAAGTGGCTTAATCAACCCAATTAGTGGGGCTAACCAAGTCCAATTGACCTCAAATTTTTATGGTGGGTTCCTCTGATCCTAAAGGTCAGTGGAGAATTGATTTCAAGTCAATTTGATCTATGGTTAACTCTAATTAATTAGAAACCTATTTTAGGTGTTTAAGCCAATTAGGGTTAATCTAAGTGAATTAACTCAAATCCTATTTTTCCTAGGGTCCTCTGGTCATATGGAACATCACCAAATTTTCCTAGAATTTATTTCACAACATGCTAATTTTTGAAATTAAAATACTTAAAACAAGCAACATGCATTTGAAAAATCAATAACTTTTCACAGAGATGGCCTTCGACCTTGGAAAATTCAGGGAATGTTCCCAAGTTCAGAGGCTTCAAAAGCCCTATGGTCTCATGCCATGGTGAATTGTATACATGCATGGAGAATTAAAACAATGCAGGGAGTAAATAATTAATTAAAAATAAAATACTTGATGAAATTAAATGATTTCTTTTCCACATTATTCTCCTCTCGTTCACCGAGCAAGAGGGTATTTTTATTTTATTTTTATGATTTTCCTACACAAAGATATGAATTTTCAAAGTTTCGGGAATTAAATAAATAGAAAATACCCTATTTTTCTATTTATCCACGCGGCGCCGCGTCAACCTCGGCAGCCTCCGAAATGCCGCGTGGCGCGCCTCCCATTCGACGCCGCCATCCGAGTCGGCCAGCCCGGCCCCGCGGTTCTCGTACCGTCTCCCGGTCCGACGCCATCCGAGCCGTCCGTCCGCGCGTGTATTAAATGGACGCGCATCCGTTCATCGTCCCCAAGTGTCCTCACCCGAGAGCCGTCCACACTAAATCCTTAAGATCTCACTCGATACTCAACGGATTTTTATGTTCTTATGCTCTATGGATTCGTCTCGAAGAGACGAACACATCCATACGGTAAACATGCATTGAAATTAAGGCATTTGAAATGGAGAATCTCCGAAGCTCGGGATGAAGAATTAATTCATACCTTAGCTCCGAGAGGTGAAGCCTCGATCGTAGATGCTTGGCACGTTCGTTGGAGCTGCAGGAGGCTAGGGATGAAGCTCCGGGGATGTGGTGAATTGCCTAGGTGTGATTTCCACCAAAGCCGATCACAACCTTTGGAGTCCGGAACAACCGGGTGACCCGGAGATGGGGCTTTTGCTGGTAGACACCTTCCCTTGGCCTGGTGCAGGTGTAGGATCAATCAATTTGGGGATTGGTCCACTGTGGGGGAGTGTCCTGGTTTTGGGCTTGGATTTCAACTCTGAAATTGAGCTCACAGAGAGGAAATGGCAGGGGGATCTCACTGGGGATCAAGTGCTCTGTGTATGAGGAGGGGTCTGGAACAATTTTGGCAGAGTTTTGGCAAGGTTTGTGCAACTCTCCTCTCATGGCCGAGAGGGTGAGGGGTTTAAATAGGCATGGCTGGAGGGCCTCCCGTGGGGAGTTAGGGGCTCGGGATCAGCCTGCTCATGGCAAGTGAAGAACGATGCCGCAATGGCCACCGGGCATGGGGCAGCTCGACAGGTGAGAATTCCAAGCTTGGATTGACTTGGACCTCTCGGCCATGGAGTTTTTCCGACGATCGGGGTGGCCGGCCGGCAGGCAAGGGTCACCCTCGTGGTCGGTGGGTCGTGGCCGGGTGTTTGTGCAAGCAATTGGCAAATGCCAAGTGTAAAGAGCTTGGATTGAAATGGAATGGGGGAAGACCATTTTGGATCTAAATGGGTCAACTCACCCATTTGGGCTTGGTGCACCCCTCAAGGTGGCTTTGGGTGCCGTGGGGGATCAAAGGGATCAGCTGGTTTGGCATGGAGAAGTCTCCATCCAAATATATTTGGATTAAATTTAGGTTTAGGTGAATCATGATTAAGGCTAATGAGCTTTAGGGATTAAGGAAAGGGGCCCTCCTTCCTACCCAATATGGTATGGTGGACATGTAAAGAGGCTCTCATGGCTTCCATGTGGCTCATGCATGGCTTCATGGCTCACCTTTGGCTTAGGGAAAGCTTGGTCAATTTCATGAAAATGGGTTTTAAGAATTTTTGGTAATTTGGTGTAAAATTTGGATGGTTTGTCATATGGCTTTGTTTAGAAAGATTTGATTGCTGATTTAAGACTTAGGAATGATTTTAATTAAGTGAGGATGAGATGAGATTGTAGATGTGGGCTTTAGTGATGGGCTTTTAAAATGGTTTAGGAAAGTGGGCTTTTGAATTTTAAAATGGATTTTGGGATGAAATTTTGGTAAAGGCTTGGGCCAAATAAATGTTGGGTTTAGTTTAGAGATGTGTCATGAGTGGTTTGAAACAAATTTGAAGTGATTTGGGTTCGAATTGGTTTGAATTTGGGTTTAATTGGTAAGTGGGCTAAAGTGGACCAAAATGGGCTACCATGGGCCAAAGTTGGGCTAGAATTGAAGTTGATGTGAAATTAATGTTGGGAAATGTTTATGGGAGTGTTTCAAAGAGGTTTTGGCTTTGGTTGGGTTTTGATTTTGGGGTTTGGGCTCATTCTGGGCTAGGTTTGGGTTTAGGTCAAAATGGGCCTTTTTGATTTTGGGTTGAATTTGAGTGGGGTTTGGGTCTAAATTTTGGGCAAATCATGCTAGTGTTTTGTTTATGGGGATGTAAAGGAAGGTTTAGAAAAGATTTGGGGTTAATTGGAGTTGAATCGGGTGAGTTTGGGTTAGGTTTGGGTCATGGGTCCAAATCGGGCTTTAAGGCCAAAAGTGAAATTGGACCCAAATTTCAATCAAATTAAGCTTGGCTTTGGTCTAGATTGGTGTTTGGGATGTTGAATTGCAGTTTAGAATCGAATTGGATCAGAATTTGGGTCAATTGGGTAGGTTAGGTTTGACATTGGGTTTACTTTGGGTTAAAATGGGTCAAATTGGGGGTTTTGATAAAAGTGGGGTAAATTGACAAAATTGGCCCATGGTGTAGTTGAACAAAATGAAATTGGGAATATTTGGGATTTTCTGGAATTTTATGGGAATTTTCTGAATTTTTGGATTTTTGGGTCAAAAGGGGTATTTTGGGTATTTGGAAGGTATTGGGAGGGTATTCTTGGAATTTTTGGTATTTTTGGCTAGGAATGGTCAATTTGAGTAATGTGGAAATGTTTAGGAATGGTTTTGAGGAATTTTGGGTAATTTGGAAATTTTTCGAGAAATTTGGGTAGTTTCAGGGCATTTGGTAGGGCTGGCGGGTGTAGGGTCCTGGGGTCAAAAATCGAAAATTTGGAAAATTGAAGATTGGGTGGATGTAAGTGAAATGAAATCATTTTTGTTGAGCCATGAAGCCATATCAAGCCCATATGAGCCATGAAGGGACTCATTTGAGGCATTCACTATGTTGTTCCTAACCCTCTTAGCCAAGGGCTTAGGGTTAAGGACCATCCATGCGAATCACCTACATGAGTCGAGAGGTCAAGTCGGGTATGGGTGTGTTTTGGGAGGTGTATGAAAGTGTAGTGCATAGGTGTAGTGTATGTGTAAGTCAGCCCTTCACTGCACCGAGCCACCTGTAGGCGGCCCTAAGGCCAAAGAGTCCCATAAGAACTCATCCTTTAAACTTCCACATTCGATTTCAACCCTCTAGGTGATTAGGGGTCTATAGTCAAGTTTGTGGAGTTTACGAGGAGTTAAGAAGTGGTTTGAATTTCTAAAAGGTGGGTCCCAATTCTAGTCCTCTAAGATAGTCAAAGGAAAAGCCTAAGGCTAGATCCTAAGTACTAAAGAGAAGAAGAGAAGACCTCATCAAAAATGAGGTCAACAAATGGACCCTCAATAGGTGTGGTGAGTCGACGGAGCACACCGCACGTATTGGTGTTGACCGAAGCGATCAACAAAACCAACACGGATGTCCAAGTAACAAACTTAGGACGAAGTAGAAGGAGTTTCGCTGGGGAGTGTCAAGTATATCTCCGGAACCTGGAGATTCTCGAACTCTCGCCTGGGAAAGGAAAGGAGGTGAATCCCAAATCACATGATCTGGGAGAATTTCGATTTAGATTTTATTTTGTTTCATGTTCAAGTTATGATGTGTGAGTTTAAATTTCAATTTGGAGTTTCAATTTAGATTGAAGTTTGTCAAGATTAATTTGAAGGAATTTGATTTGAAATGAAAATTGGAATTTTGAAGTTTTAGATGTAACATCTTCAACCCCAAAAGAAGATCGAATCGATTAGATCGGGTCATTGCAATGAGGAAAGATCTCGGAATAATGCGGTATTGGATGTAAAATCCGTAACCTCAAGAGTTTGATTTGATGTATTTCAAAGTGCAATAGGAAAGAATCCTAAAGCAAGGCAGCTTCGATGTAAAATCCTCGACCCAAAAGTTCGAATTTGATGTATTTCAGGTGCAGTAGGAAGAGAATCCTAAGCAAGTGCGACCTTGGATGTAAAATCCTCGACCCAAGAGTTTGAATTTGATGTATTTCAGTGCAGGTAGGAAGAGAATCCTAGAAGCAGAAGACAGTGCAGATCTCGTGATGTAAAATCCTCGACCCAAGAGTTTGAATTGATGTATTTCAAAGCGCATAGAGAAGAGAATCCTAAAGCAGGCAGGTCTTGGATGTAAAATCCTCGACCCAAGAGTTTGAATTTGATGTATTTCGATGCAAGTAGGAAGAGAATCCTAAAGCAATGCAGTCTTGGATGTAAAATCCTCGACCCAAAAGTTTGATTTGATGTATTTCGAAGTGCAATAGGAAGAGAATCCTAAAGCGAGTGCGGTCTCTGGATGTAAAATCCTCGACCCAAGAGTTTGAATTTGATGTATTTCAAAGGCGATAGGAAGAGAATCCTAAAGCAGATGGCAGTCTCGGATGTAAAATCCTCGACCCAAGAGTTCGAATTCGATGTATTTCAGAGGCAGTAGGAAGAGAATCCTAAACAGAGCAGTCTTGGATGTAAAATCCTCGACCCAAAAGTTTGAATTTGATGTATTTCAAGTGCAAGTAGGAAGAGAATCCTAGCAAAGTGCGATCTTGGATGTAAAATCCTCGACCCAAAAGTTTGAATTTGATGTATTTCGAAGGCAAAGAGAAGAGAATCCTAAAGCAAGGTGCAGTCTCGGATGTAAAATCCTCGACCCAAGAGTTTGATTTGACGTGAGGTTTGATGTGAGATCTGGAAAGATCGAATTTGAGATTTGAAATTTGACATGATTTTTTTTTTGAAATTTGGAAAAATTGAATTTGAGTTTTGAAATTTGATCGGATTCGATTTAAGATCCGGAAAGATCGAATTTGAGATTTGAAATTTGACTGGGATTTGATTTAAGATCTGGAAGATCGAATTTGAGATTTGATAGAGATGAGATTTGAAATTTGGAAGATTTGAATTTGAAATTTGATCGAAATTGGATTCGAAATTTGATTGAGAATTTGATTTAACATTCTTGTTGATTTTGTTTATCCTTTAATGATTCAAATTTTATTTTGTTGTTTATTTAATGTTCATGTGAATTTGGTATTTGTCATTTTTAGATTTTTTTTTTTAGAAAGTTTTTTTCTTTTATCTTTTTTTTCTTTTCTGTTCTTTGTTCGAAGTTCATTTAACTTTAATGGCGTTTCCCAATCAATTCGCACAAAAGAGGTGAAGGCCAAAAATGTGACATGGTCACTTTCATTCCAATCATGTAGAAGATACATCATACATCTTGATCCGGAATATATTTCATACAATCCATGTAGACTCAAAACGGATCGTGTATGATCTTTTGTTGATCCATCTAAAGAAGCATCTCGTCAAAAGTCCATGTCCGAACAAGTAAGATACATGGTCAATAACATCACCTTCCAAGCCATCCTCGGCAAGGATGCCGTATGGATGTACATCGGAGGTGTGATATTTTCCATGTAACTCACAGCTCAGTAAGGCCGGAGGCTCTCTAGCTCCGGTCCGGCCGGAAATGGTAAGGTATCTTTCTCGTCGTCCATCCTCCCGAATGTAACCGAGATCCTCTTTACCGGTACTCCCGGTATGCAATGCTTGGCGATATCCGCTCCGTTACCCTTCGCATCATGACGGAACCCACCGGTAGAGGGTATCTTCACCGGCCCTCGGAACTCACCCGGGCCCGCTATCCGGAGGTCGATCCGAACATGATGTTGCACTCGCTCGGAAAGAGACTGCGCAGAAAGGCTCGACAAAATCATGGTGATCAATGTGTGGGGTATACAATCACCCCGTTTGTAGATATCGATGATGCAACTATTGGTATGCGATCATCGCGCAGTACTCTCCATGTTATCAATCTCTTTACCATTCTCTCGATGACTAATGGCATCGGGTCCACTCGCCCATGACGGAGTATTCCCTGCGGTTTCCTTCCCGTCCTCGCAAAGTTGTAACAGAGATCCACATCGTATCGTGATTCTTCCTTTCCCCGGCATCCATCTCCGGGGTTCGAGTATGTGTTTTCCTTAGGCGGCTCGCTCGGCCCAGTCTTTTCAAATCTCGGATGCAATCCACGATTTGCCGTCGCTCATACTCCGAGAATACGTCCGTATGTAATTCGAGGCCCTCCAAGATATTGATTCTTCTCGCCTCTAATCCTTTCAAAGTATTCAAAGGTTTTCTTTTCAACATTTTGCATTCTCTCCAGCTCGTATTCCGGAATGATCCGCAGATGGCGAGGCCTCGTGACATATTGTGGGATGTATGGTTCGATCCCTTCACGTTCTCCCCGCATACCTCGGCTCCTCGTGGATGATGTCCGTCGTGACATCCCCCGGGGTCGCTTCCGCAACAAGGTCATGCACTACCGGTGGTTCTATCCGGTGGCGTAGTAGCCTTCTTTCTTCTCGGTCTTCCGAAGATTTCTCCGGTTCTTTCCGTCATCCCAGGAGCCGGCCTCCTTTCTTCTCGGTTCCCGGTGAACCGGTGTCCTCGAAGTGTATGCACCGACATTAGCAACCGCCTCGTCGTGCCGATCCGCAGCCTAGTTTCGTCAACATCTTACTGGATACGGCGATTCTTATTTCTTCGTTGCGTTGCCGTGAGAGTAGCTCTCCGAACCTCTCGAATCTCCGCGGGCGCGGCGCCGACAAGCCCGCCCTCCGCCGTAGCGACTACGCGACTTCATTTTCTTATCTTCTTCAATATTTGTCTTTCTTTTCTTGTTGCTAGATTGGTGGCTTGGGCCACCCACTTTCATCACCGTATGTCCGAGCAATTCTTCTCGATCAACCGGACCCGGCCACTTTCCTCGTATCGTAGGCCCGCCGGTGCGAAATCCGAGTCAATCTCGATTATCGCTCCATCTTTCACCCTCTTTCATCAAGTGCAAGGCTTACGCCATTCTTAAAGTTCAAGACCAACCGCCCGCTCGACATTTCCCCGCGAAGAGACAAGGAAAAGGATCGAGGGTCGTACTAAGAACAAGAACATCAAGAAAATGTTTATTAAAGACATCTTGTTTTATTATTATTTTTATATTTTCAAACTTAACGAGAATGAAGTGGGATAAGATCGGTAAGAGATTTTGATTTGGAAAAGAAAACAAGGAAAATTTTATTATCGGGATTTTATTTATTTTAAGCACATTTTATTATTTTTGGGTTCGGACCCAGTCATAAGTAATCACTTCACCCGTGCTTCTAGGGATGTAAAGTTCATTCTTTCGAAACATCGAGTAGCGTAATACTTTTTCAAGTATCGTCCATTGATCGGAAGCATATGTCGTTCTCCTTGGCAATTCACTAGCTGGTAGGAACCTCCTGAGTATACCGCTTCAACCACAAACGGTCCTTCCCAAGTGGGTTCAAATTTTCCTCCTATCTTGCGGTGTGCAAGGATAGGTCTTTTGAGAACGAGAACTAAATCACCAACTTTGAAGGTTCTTGGGCGGACTCGCCTTGTCATGGGCTCGAACCATCTTAGCTTGGTATAGTTCTAAATTCGTTGCGCTGCAAGTCTTTTCCCTTCTGTGCTCTCTAATTCTTCGAGTCGTAATTTGGCGTTCTCTTCTCGTTGTGATTTTATTTGCAACTCGCAATTCCGAGTGAAGGGAGCCGAACCTCTAAAGGTAACACTCGCCTCGGACCCATACACCGCAGCGTAAGGTGTAGCTTGCGTAGGAGTTCGAAGGTTGTCCGTAGGCCCATAAGGCTTCTAACAACTTCTCGTGCCAATTTCTCTTATCGTCGTCTAAAGTCTTCTTTAAAATTTGAACGAGAGTTTTATTAAAAGCCTCGGCGAGGCCGTTTGCTCTTGGGTAGTAAATTGTTGAATATCGCCAGTCGATTCCGTGTCTCCTGACAAAATTGTTGATTTGCGTGCTTCTGAATGCCGACCCATTATCTGAGATGATCCTGCGCGGCACCCCGAAACGGTAGACAACTTGGTTCTTGAAAAATTGTAGCACGTGATGTGCTTTCACTTCTCTGAGTGGAACCGCTTCTGCCCACTTGGAAAAGTAATCTGTAGCCGCAAGAATGAAGCGATGTCCTTTCGACGACGGCGGTTCTATTGGACCCACTATATCCGTGCCCCAACATTCAAATGGCCACGATGCAATTGTCGGATGTAGCACATTTGGAGGTCGGTGTAGAACCACCCGTGCACTCGGCACCGGTGACAGCCTTCGGCGATTTTCATGCGACTCGGTCATCATCGAGGGCCGTAGTACCCTAGTCTTTTAATTTTCATTTTCATCTTTGGACCCGACCGGTGAGCGCCACGGAGTCCCGAATGCACCTCCTTAACAATTTCACGGGCTTCGGACCCGCTTAGGCATCTTAGCCACATTTGATCAAAAGACCTTCCGTATAATGTGTTGTTTACTAATGCGTAAGACGGAGTTCTTTTCGATCCGATGGGCTAACGACCTATCATCCGGTAGTTTTCCGTTTGCGGGTAATCCATCAATGGCCGTCGCCAATCTTCCGTGTTTTCCGTCACTCGTTGCAATCGATCCTTTTTCCTTTTCGATTTGTGTATCATGTCAATGTCAAGCCGTGATAGGACTCGGCGTCCGTGAACCGACACTTCCATCGATTCATCTTGCAAACAGCAAATTCTTTTGCGAGACGAGCTAAACGCATCCGCTAAAGCATTTTCTTTTCGGGAATTTTGTAGATCGTCACATTCGGAATTTGTTCCAACATACTGTATGGCATACCTGGAAGTATCGCTCGAGTCTTGGCTTTAAAATTCCGTATTGTCCGGCGATCCGTTGAATGATTAATCGTGAATCTCCGTAGATGTTGATGTCCGTTATCCCCATTCGAATGGTTAATTCCAGTCCCGTTATGAGGGCTTCGTATTCGCTTCGTTGTTTGTACATGGTTCCGTCAAGTGGTAGGAGTATCTCAACATCCCCCGCTCCGGTGTTATAAAGATTAGCCCGATTCCCGCCTTACCGGCACTATCACTTGCGATTCTTCGTCTTTGTGCGCCGAAGATGCTCCGTCGAAATATAATTCCCAACGTCGATCATCAAGGTCTTCTAGGTTCATTATTTGTTCATCCGGCGAATCGTCATCGAGAGGAGATTCTGCCGGCAAAGGGTGTGCCTGCAAGGAAGTCCGCTAGGGCTTGTCCCTTTACGGCACGAAGAGGCACGAAAGTTATATCAAATTGCAATAATATCATCGACCATCCGGCAAGTCCGTCGGAAAGCGTTGGACGAGTCATCAAGTATTGCAACGGATTAAACTTCGAGATCGGAGTTGACCTTATGAGAAAGCATGTAATGCCCGAGCTTTTGAGCGGCGAAGATCGTGGCCAAACAATGCTTTTCAATTGCGGGATACCTTATTTCCGTCGGCAAGAACGACGGCTTAAGTAAGTAAAGAGCATTTTCTTTACCCTCATCATCGACTCCGGCTAACGAGGCTCCGAGAGAGTCATCTAAAGCCGCGGTATAAAGTATCGCTGTCTACCCGAGATCGGGGTCGCTAAGACAGGAGGTGTCATTAAATATTGTTTAATGTCCTCGAAGGCCTTCCGGCATTTCTCTTCCCAAATAAATTTGGCGTCCTTTTTAACTAGTGCCGAGAAAGGCCGACACCTACCTCGACAGGTTCGAGATAAAGCGTCGAAGATATGCCGGCTTCCCTTGAAAAGATCGTAGTTGTTTTAAGGTTTTGGGAGGCGGCATTTCTAAGATAGCTTTAATCTTCTCCGGTCGATTTCAATTCCACGATGTCGGACAACGAATCCTAAGAATTTCCGGAGGTGACGCCGAAGGCGCATTTTAAGGGATTCATCTTAAGGTTAAATTGTCTTAATCGTTCGAAAACAATTCTCAAATCATACAAGTGGTTGTCCTTTACTTTGCTTTTGATGACCACATCGTCCACGTAGCATTCGACTTGATTGTGGATGAGATCATCAAAAATTCTTGTCATTGCTCTCTGGTAGGTTGCTCCTGCGTTCTTCAGTCCGAATGGCATCACCGTGTAGCAATATACTCCGATCGGCGTTCGAATGCCGTAAGCTTTTCATCTTCTCGGAGCCATTTTTATTTGGTTGTATCCCGAAGATCCATCCATGAATGAGAATATTTCGTGTGTTGAAGCAATGTCGATCATTAATTCCGGGATCGGTAGAGGAAATTCATCTTTTGGACATGCCTTGTTTAAATCTCCGAAATCCACACAAATTCCGATCCGACCATTCTTCTTCCCCGACCGGTACCACGTTGGCTAACCAAGTCGGGTATTGTTCTTCACGGACAAATTTAGCGTCTATTAACTTTTTAACTTCAGCTTATGACTTGTTGTTCGATTTCTAGACGCATTCTTCTCGGGACTTCGTCCGACTCGGAACAGAAGTAGGGTCCACTCCTAGTTTATGGATCGCGACCTCCGGAGCTAAACTCGGCATCTCATCGTAACTCCAAGCAAAACAGTCTTTGAATTCCATTAATAACTTGATTATTTCTTTGGAGTCTTCTTTATTGAGTAAAGAGCTAACAAAGGTAGGTCTAGGCTCTTCGCTAGTACCTAAGTTAACTTCTATTAACTCATCTATTGTAGATTTGATTTCTTCTTCGAATTCGGTGGAGCGTCTCCAATTTGTAAATCTTCGAGTTCTTCCGTAGTTTCCATGCAGTTTTCATTAGATTCGCAGTGACAACCAAGCAAAATTCAGTATCATCAACTGATCCTACTGTGCCGAATCCGAGACCATGCTTTGAGTTGGGTGGACGACCGGAGTTATTCCATAAATTTTCAAAACGTTGTGATTGACCTTTTGTCCACTGTCGAGGTAGGAAACCACGTTGAATTAAATTTTGAACACAGGGAGAGTACCACTCAAAAGGTAATTCCATTAATTCTGATGAAGTAGCATCTTCAAATTGTACATTATTTTCGCTTTGGAGGAAGAAGCACCACGGTAGAATTTGATTGGTTTTGCACCACCGCTACGTACCTCTTTGACCTCCATACCCTCGATCTTATTAGAATGGATCGGGGTCGGGGTCATAGTATGTACATAGTGGTTAATCTTCTCGTACATCGATTTATACTCTTCGTTTCTTTCATCTTCGATAGGGATTTTGAATTGCGGCTTCTTTCGACTTATTGTCGCCGCTTCTTGTTTGATTTCTCTTTCTTCTTCGGAACTATCTTCCCAATCGACATTGATGGTTGGTTTCTCTCGTCCAATCGTCCTAACGTCTCTACCACGACCTCGTCCCGGCCTCGACCTCGGATGCGAGTCGTGGAGAAACCTTCACCATCTCGCCGTAAGGGAGTGGTGAGTGATCGTTGGACTAGAACTTCGGGTTCTTCATTGTCCCGAACTTTCTTTGCTTCATTTGTTATGGTATCTCCGGAGAAGATCGTTTTCTTCGGCGGTGCATAATAAGTCGCATCCTCGTGGATTCCAATTTCATGTACGGAGAATGGTTGTAAGTCACCTTTGATGCACTCGTTCCCCTCCATCGTAGTATTTGATGCACCGATGTAGAGATGATGGTACCATCCTCGTTTTCATGTATCCATGGTCGGCCCAGCAGAGCGTTGAACGATGTTTCGAATCAATTATGTGAAATTTCGCGGTTGTCTTTGCTAAGTCACCGGTCTTCATCGATAGCGTTATTGAGCCGAGGGCTCTTTCTCCTTTCTGGTTGAATCCTCTTAATAACATTTTGTCCGCTTCGAGCTCGCGGGCATCAATTTCCAAGTATGCTAGCGTTCGAAGATTCATTATATTGATTGATGCTCCTGGATCCACCAATACTCTGGAGAGTGTAAATTTTCCGATTGTAACTGAAATGTACAACGGTCGGTTGTGATCTGCTGTTCCAAGTAGTAGGTCGTCGTCTGTGAAGGTAACACCTCGCTGTTCTTTTAACGAGCAAACCTCATCTAAGGACTCTCCGGCCATTTGAGCTAAGCAAATTTCTGGGATCAAGTAAGGCCTTGATCGTAGCTTCTCTCATCTCCTTTGATAAGATGAGAGCGTCGTAGATGCTCGCTTGGCTGGTAGTTTCCTAAGATGGGCTAGCACGTTGTAGTCCACTTTGTTTTCATGTGTCTCTGCTTCTTCTCGAATGGGTATTTCTTCCGCCGGGTTGGTTCTTCCCGAACAACCACCCGCTTCCTTTGTCTTTTGGACCCATTCTCGGAGGTAGAACTTTTCCACTCCTTAAGTCGACTTCGTAATTTCCTCCGAATCTATTGTTGAGCTTGCGGTGTCTCTTCTTGAATCGGAATGACGGGCTCTTCCGGATTAGCTTCGTAGTCCGAAGGCTCTAACTCTATCGTGATCGGAGCTCCTCGAAACTCGCAGATAGATTCGTTGCTTGTTGAACTCTCGTAGCCTCCTCGATGGATGTCTTCTTCGTTATTTTGCTCGTCGAGATCGTGTATGATTTGAGAATTGTCGTTGGCATCGAAATCGATATCCGGATTATCGTTAGTTACGTAATCGTTAGAAACAATCAAAACGTAGCCAACGCCATCACCCTTATCATTATATGATCCCACCGAAGTGAGCAGATAATCATACAGAGTCGTGGGTTCGAGGGATTTCTCCCCCGAATCGGAAACAACTATCCTAGGATAAGCAGCCCCTAGTCTAGCCTTAGGTGCCTCGGCCTTCTCTTCTTCGTCAATTTTCTTCTTCTCTTCAATCGTCTCCCGTTGAGGTGGTTCTTCTATCGCAAGTGATAAGTACTGGCCTAACGGGTTTCAAACTCCGAATTGAAGCTCGTACCGAAGCGGTTTGGATGCTGTCTAAAATCTTTTTCGAAGACCTCGTCCAAGCGGTAGTCCATCCATCGTCAGTGGTATAGGGATCTATCGGAATGATGGGACCAGTCGAGATAACATTGACGGAACCTCCTTTCTGGGGTTCCTTCATGTACTCCCTCGGGATCGTTATATTCCCTTTCCGCGAGTTGTCATTGAGCCAACTTTTGAAGGTAATGCAATCTTCTATTTTGTGTCCAAGCATTTGGTGGTAAGGGCAAAAGTCGGGATCACCCTTCTTGTTGACTTCCTCCGGTCTTTTAGGCTCTGGCACTGGAAATCCGGAGTCTTCATCGAGCTACTGAACATTTTTGCACTCGCTTCATTCTTGAACGGATATTCTCTCGTTCAAAAGCTCTCTTAATGTACGTTGCGGACGAGGTGGTTGTTCATATCGCGGAGATGACCGATAGCTGGGCCGGGTTGCTCGGTAATTCCGTTGTGGTTGCTGCGGCCGTTCTGGTGGTATTTGCATACGGTTGCTCGCCTTTATCAACCGCCGCAACGATCCCGGATTTCTTTTCAAAAGTCTTTACGGGCTTCGTTTGTCCGTCTTGTCGGTGAAACTTAATTGCTTCGCCTCTTCTTGCAAGCTTCCGGCCTTGCTTAACAACTTCTCGAAAGTCTTAATAGTGAATCCCTTAAGGAGAAGTGCTATCGGGCCATGGATGCTTTTTAGCAAAATGCCGACTGCATGCTGTTCTTGCAGTTGTGGTTCACACTTCATGCTTAAGTTCCTCCATCGAAGTATGTAATCCACCAAAGTTTCATTCGGCTTCTGCTTCTCTACCACTAAATCACCTATAGTGATGTGGTGTCGAGCTCCGGCGAATCGCTCGATGAAGAGGTTCTCTAGTTCGAGAATGTCTTTACCGAACCGTTTGGTACTCCGCATACCGGCCGAAGGCGATTCCTCGACAGATCGCCGACGAACCGTCGGAAGAGTAGTGCATCGCTCCCGCCGGCATTGCAACAACCGGCACGAAAGTGTGCTACATGCTCGTCGAGGGTTCCCGTTCCATCGAAGGTCTTAAACGGAGGTGGTACGAAGCCTTTCGGGTATTGGACGGCGTCGAATTCTTCGGGGTAAGGTCTACCCGTCCGAATGGATGTCCCGCTCTTTGATTGTGCTAAGGCTTCTCGCACTTCGCTGTTCCACCAAGTTCTTGATATCCTTTTCGGGAATCATACTTCGTGTTGTATCCTCTTTTAACCGATCATCCCCATTGACGGACGTAATCTCCTTTCCTCCGTCTACAATGCGAATGACTTCCGGGGTGTTTCCCTTTGTGGTTGTACTTCGACTCCGGAGAGTGGCCGGAGCTACGGCCATCTCTTCCATCCTTTTCGCCATTCGAGCGATCGTGTCGTCTTTTCCCGAAGCCGTCTTCTCATCGCTCCGGCTCCTCTCTTCTGCGCGCTGCAGGAGCACCTTGCGAAGCCGATGAAGCTCGTGTTTCAACCATGTTGATTTCTGCGTATTCGTCGTCCATAAATTCCGATGAATCAATCTCGTCTCCGAACTTTTCCTCTCTTTCTCTTGCCAACCGTCGGATATCGGTTCTCAACTTTTCCATGGCATCTTCTAGCGGGGCTTTCTGTGTGTCTTCATTGTTGTCGTGCGATAGTTGCCGGGTCCCTTTCTCACGAGTCCCCTTCATCGCGGTAGCACTTTCTTCAGATTCAAGTCTCCTGGCAAGACTTTCTCTCTCGGGCCGTCGTTTCAATCTCAATCGCCCGGTAGTGGGACGCCATACCATCCTTCCGGCGCAGCAGGTGTCTAGGACCGGATGGTCCGTCGGCCAAATGCCTGGAAGGTGGTATCCTCCCTAATCTGTAATCCCGAGATGACAACAAGGCGGACTAGCCTTCATCCTTTTCTTGGCTTTTCTCGTCATGATGGCGGGCTCTACTCGGGGCCCAAGACGGGATTCGACCGGCACCCGCCCTATCCTCCGTAGAATTTCGATACGGGGCGCTTTTCCTTCTTCGCTAGCTTTTCTACCAAAGTTTGCGGTCGAGCAAACGGCGTAGTTCTAGTTCTTTTCTTGCGGCTATCGTTGTAATATGCGGGTCGTGGTAATTTGGCAACAATCTTACGAATGTTTTCTTCATCTTCTCGCGGCGGAGAGGGGATGAAACCCGCTTCCTCCCAAGAGTGGTATGTATTCAGCAGCGGTGTATATTCGGCGGCTCCGGAATTTCCTCTAGAAAGCAATTTCAAGCAGCCTCGGCTTCTTTAGCGATCCTTCTATTTCTGTTTCTTCTCCGGGTCTTCGTTAGTGACGGAATCCTCGAACCGGACCCGATCTCGAAAACGTAGGTCTTACAGGAAGATCTCGTACCCTCCACGGTAACGTGTCCATCATAATCTTGGATTTCTTTCCCCTTTGATTTGGCAAAAGTCGGGCAAGGTGCGAAACAACTAGACCAGGTGGGGGTAGAAAGAACGAGTCCTCCCGTGGACATCGGTACTCCTCTTAGTCGGGATCCTTTGCAGAGGAGGGAATTCTTGGGCCGACCTAAGGTTGAACTCAAGCAGTGGCTCTTCAGCTTCAGATACCTTGTTCATTAGTGCGAAAAGGGAGACGTCGGTGACCTTGACGTTCGTGTTTTCAAATCCTTGTCCAAATCGGATGATTCCATTATCGGGCAACTCATCCTTATAGACAGCGAGGTCCAGTCCGTTGGTGAAGGAGAAAATCAGTTTCGGGGCTTCCATTTCGCGAGGTAGATTCGGTTGTCAGTCCCAAGCTATGCTTCTTTTCTTTAGGACGAAAAGAAAGGAAATGAAAAGAGTCCGAACTCATTCATGTTCATGTATTTATAAAAAGGAATCACTTATTAAAGGGTTTGTTTATTTAGAACGGAGTGTTCAAAGGTGTAGAGAAGGTAAGGAATCTGAATCGGAGTTGGAAAGGAAAAGAGAGTCTTAAGCAAGACTTCTTGACCCGAAGGATCATTCCTATACTAACACCTGATCGGGGTCCACCCCACCTCGTAAATGAGGTAAAAGGATCTCGGAACCTCTCTGTCTGCAGGGGTGTCTAAACAGTGGCTCCTAAATCCGAGAGAATGTTGGTTATACTTGTTCAAGGTAGAAATGAACACAGTATTCCAACGGAAAGAAGGGTAGTTTGACCCACAAGGGATATGGATACACTACCGATTTTTGAAAGCAGAATTGTTTGATTAGAATGGAGAGAGGAACTTGTCCCCAGCGGAGTCGCCAGAAGTTGTCGGCATATTTTTAGGTTGTGTGTTGTATTTTGAAAGAGAGTCGCCTACAAAAATTGTCGGCGAATTTTAATTTAATTTAAATAAATAATTTGAAAAGTAGTATTTGATTTTAAAAATAATTTTGAATTTGAGAACTTTAAGATATGAAATCAAACCGATCTCACATCCCGAATAGTTTATATAAACGAGCGCCGCACCACAAACCGTGTATCTATCCCGAAGAATGTACACACTCGCTTGATAATGGGGCTCGATTAAATAAACTGGAAAGGTTTGTGACATCCGTTTGGTCTCGCGAACCAATTTTATAAGCCGACAAATTCCCTATTTAATATGAAACTATTAAACAGGGTTTATATTACTCGGGTTCTTAAAGTTCCCTATAAGGGCAAGCCCCTATAGTTAATTACATCTTAAGTGACGGGAATCACCTAAGAAAACTCTCGATAATAATCAATAATTCTGCTCTCAAGAATTTCAAAGTTTAAGTTTTTCAAGGGGTTGAATTTTGGAATTTCAATAGGGAATGGATCAAATTTGGAACATTTTTTATTTTGGGAATTCAAAGGAAGAAAAGTAGGAGAGATCACGGATTCGAAGCGGACTTCGGTAATCTCCCGACTATCCTATTGTTTGGCTTGAATTTAGGAAAGTCCTAATGTTTATTTACTGTTTTAATCTTGCCAATTTTAGTTAATTAGGGCTTATATTTATATGATAGAATCATACAAATAGCCTAGAAGATATGAGGGTTTATGTCGTATCGGACGACTACCTCGGAATCCTAAGACCGGTTAGGGCTTAATTTGCAATGCAAATGCCTAACGAAGAATCGAGGATTTATGTTGCACTAAGCAAACTACCTCGAAGTCCTATGGCTTGGTTATTTAATTCTAAGAATGGTTTTGCCGATGTAGATTTCGGCTTTGCTGGCGACGATGGCCGTGCTCGCCCACCATGCTCCGAGCTCCTTGTTGTTGCGGAGGTTTTAGTTTTAGAAATCATAAATCGGGAGGTGAGAGAAGTGTTCGGTTTAGAGAAGTCTTAATTTCCAAGTATTTTTTATGTTTTAATTAAAACAGATCTTAAAGTTGATTAAACAGAACCGATTAAGATCCCACGGTTCCGTCATCCCGCACCGTTATTTTCATCGAATTCACTTAGTCCATATGAATTTGCTAAACTCAACTAAATGAGTTCCGCACTTTCATTTAGACCGTGGAAATCCCGTTAGCAACACGTGGGTTACATCATCCGAGGTATTCCCGATCATTCAATGAGACGTTTTAATTTAGTTGTAGTTGTAGTTTTGTGTTCGTTTGTGATTAAATTTTGAGTTGTCTTATATTTTGAAATGTTGTGGAGGTGAATTTTATCTTGTAGTGTCTTTTAATTTAGTTATGGGTTTCGGCTTTGGTTTCCGTCCTAAAGGTGTCGGTTTTCATGCAACTCGTTGTTTATCATGCAAGAAAAGTACGAATGCATGTAAGTAAATTGCAATAAAGTAAATTGCAATAAAGTAAAAGCGTACCCGGAGAGTCTTCCCGTCATTCCAAGCCGCACTTAAAATACGCTTAGAATATTTAAGTAAGTTCCTAGGTAAAGCTAAGGGAAAAGGTTTATGGTTTTCTACCAAGTTCCTAATCCTATAGCTAGTCATTTCCTATGACGTCTAGAGTTCTTTCGTGTTTTTGGTTTTAAAGACGATTTTCTTCATCAAAGAACAATTAAGTTCAATTGTTCTCGTAAATATCCTATCATATCGAGGAAGTGCTTAAGAAGAATCTTAAACATCTTTTCAATATTTCTAGGATTGTTTTAAGTCCAAATGAATTTAATTGTGTAAATGAATCAATCGTCCGAGGTTTTCAAGTTTTGTTTACTTGCTCAGATGAACTAGAACATTCGAATGTCCTATAAGTGAAGTAACATTTCATTTTAATGTTCTATTTAGGAGTTATGATAACTAAGACTCCTAAGGGCAAAATGATATTTAATGATTTGTGATTCAAATTTAAGTTCAAATTAATGATTTAAGTTTGGAATAGTGTTCAAGTTATTTTAGATTTATTTCTTCATGTCTTAAGTGATGTTATTTAATTTAACTTAATTTAATTTAATTTAATTTATTTTAATTTATTTAATTTAATTTGATTTGATTTAATTTAATTCAATTCAATTTAGTTTATTTAATTTCTTAATTTAATTTAATTTAATTTTTAATTTAATTTAATTTAATTTAATTTAATTTAATTTATTTAATTTAATTTAATTTTATTTAATTTATTTAATTCATTTAATTTAATTTAATTCAACTTTTAATCTTAATTTAATTTAATTTAATTTTAATTTAATTTACTTAGTTTAATTTAATTTTTAATTTAATTTAATTTAATTTTAATTGAAATTTTTTTTTGAAAGAGTTTAATGATTTAATTTTAGTTTAATGATTAAGTCTTTTAATATTTTAAATTTGAGTTATCATTTTAATTAAGAGTTGAATATTAATGGGATGGTTAAATTTAGGGATTTTCAAATTAAAGAATAAATCTCTTCCTAATAATATCCCTATTTTAATAATTCCAAATTTATTATTCTTCCAAATTCAATTAATTATTTAATTAAAGTTTAATTATTTTAAATTACTTAATGGGTTTCTACCCTTTAATTATTTAATTTCAATCATCCAAATCAGATTAGGATCAAATATTTTACTTGTTAATTTTTATGAGACCTAAAATTTTAATTAAGGGTTAAAATTTTAATTACCATTTTGCCCTTTAAGCCTAATAATTTCATAACTCACTAAGTTGAACTCAAATGAACTTGAAATTTTTATGAGACTTCACTCATATGTCAATAAAGACATGAGAGGAGAAAATGTGATTTTTTTTGCATTTAATTTATTTATATAATTATTTTTAGTAGAAAATAGAGATTTTCAAGGAAAATTCAATAACATGACCAAGGGAAAGTTTCTGTCCTTAAGAAAATTAGGGGACATTCCTAATGACCAGAGGACCACTTGGACCAAACTTTGTAATTTTTTGAATTATATTTTATTTATTAGAATTATTTTAAGTTCTGGAGTATTAATTAATTTAAAAATAAAATAAATATTGAAAAATAAATTTTATAATTTTTAAAATTCTCTCTGATGTCAAGGATTCCAGAGAACCAAACTTTGCAATTTTCTGATTTTTTTTTGATTTATTATAATTATTTTGGTGAAAATGCTAGAAAATACATTTTTTTTTATTTTAAAATTACCCTAGGGCTTTAAAAATTAATATCTCACTAAATAGACCTAGGAAAAATATGGGACTTGTTCCTAAGAGATTAAAATTCAAAATATGACATTTTGGTGAATTTTATTATTTTTATGATTTTTATTATTTTTTAATTATTAAAAATATTAAAATAATATTAAAAATCAACTTTTTAGAAAATTGAAATTTTAATTTTCCTGAACTCCCCGATATCAGAGAGACTCCAAAACCAATTTGGTGAATTTTTGAAAGATATTTTGAAAGTTATGAATTTTTAAAGTTTAAAATGGCTAAGTGGCTTAATCAACCAAATTAGTGGGGCTAACCAAATCCAATTGACCTCAAATTTTTATGGTGGGTTCCTCTGATCCTAAAGGTTAGTGGAGAATTGATTTCAGGTCAATTTGATCTATGGTTAACTCTAATTAATTAGAAACCTATTTTAGGTGTTTAAGCCAATTAGGGTTAATCTAAGTGAATTAACTCAAATCCTATTTTTCCTAGGGTCCTCTGGTCATATGGAACATCACCAAATTTTCCTAGAATTTATTTCACAACATGCTAATTTTTGAAATTAAAATACTTAAAACAACGAACATGCATTTGAAAAATCAATAACTTTTCACAGAGATGGCCTCGACCTTGGAAAATTCAGGGAATGTTCCCAAGTTCAGAGGCTTCAAAAGCCCTATGGTCTCATGCCATGGTGAATTGTATACATGCATGAAGAATTAAAACAATGCAGGGAGTAAATAATTAATTAAAAATGAAATACTTGATGAAATTAAATGATTTCTTTTCCACATTATTCTCCTCTGTTCACTGAGCAAGAGGGTATTTTTATTTTATTTTTATGATTTTCCTACACAAAGATATGAATTTTCAAAGTTCGGGAATTAAATAAATAGAAAATACCCTATTTTTCTATTTATCCACGCGGCGCCGCGTCAACCCTCGGCAGCTCCGAAATGCCGCGTGGCGCGCTCCCATTCGACGCCGCCATCTGAGTCAGCAGCCCGGGCCCCGCGGTTCTCGTACCGTCTCCTGGTCCGACGCCATCTGAGCCGTCCTTCCGCGCGTGTATTAAATGGACGGCATCCGTTCATCGTCCCCAAGTGTCCTCACCCGAGAGCCGTCCACACTAAATCCTTAAGATCTCACTCGATACTCAACAGATTTTTATGTTCTTATGCTCTATGGATTCGTCTTGAAGAGACGAACACATCCATACTGGTTATCATGCATCGAAATTAAAGCATTTGAAATGGAGAATCTCCGGAAGCTCGGGATGAAGAATTAATTCATACCTTAGCTGCGAGAGGTGAAGCCTCGATCGGAGATGCTTGGCACGTTCGTTGGAGGCTGCAGGAGGCTAGGGATGAAGCCCGGGGATGTGGTGAATTGCCTAGGTGTGATTTCCACCAAAGCCGATCACAACCTTCGGAGTCCGGAACAACCGGGTGACCCGGAGATGGGGCTTTGCCGGTAGACACCTTCCCTCGGCTCGGTGCAGGTGTAGGATCAATCAATTTGGGGATTGGTCCACCGTGGGGAGTGTCCTGGTTTTGGGCTTGGATTTCAACTCCGAAATCGAGCTCGCAGAGAGGAAATGGCAGGGGGATCTCACCTGGGATCAAGTGCTCTGTGTATGAGGAGGGGTCTGGAACAATTTTGGCAGAGTTTTGGCAAGGTTTGTGCAACTCTCTTCTCATGGCCGAGAGGGGGTGGTGTTTAAATAGGCATGGCTGGAGGGCCTCCCAGGGGGAGTTAAGGGCTGGGATCAGCTGCTCATGGCAAGTGAAGAACAGCTGCAATGGCCACTGGGGCATGGGGCGACTCAGCAGTGAGAATTCCAAGCTTGGATTAACTTGGACCTCTCGGCCATGGAGTTTTCCGGCGACGGGGTGGCCGGCCGTGCAGCAAGGGTCACCCTCGGGGTCGGTGGGTCGGTGGCTGGGTGTTTAGTGCAAGCAATTGGCAAATGCCAAGTGTAAAGAGCTTGGATTGAAATGGAATGGGGAAGACCATTTTGGATCTAAATGGGTCAACTCACCCATTTGGGCTTAGTGCACCCCTCGAGGTGGCTTTGGGTGCTGTGGGGGATCAAAGGGATCACTGGTTTGGCATGGAGAAGTCTCCATCCAAATATATTTGGATTAAATTTAGGTTTAGGTGAATCATGATTAAGGCTAATGAGCTTTAGGGATTAAGGAAAGGGGCCCTCCTTCCTACCCAATATGGTATGGTGACATGTAAAGAGGCTCTCATGGCTTCCATGTGGCTCATGCATGGCTTCATGGCTCACCTTTGGCTTAGGGAAAGCTTGGTCAATTTCATGAAAATGGGTTTTAAGAATTTTTGGTAATTTGGTGTAAAATTTGGATGGTTTGTCATATGGCTTTGTTTAGAAAGATTTGATTGCTGATTTAAGACTTAGGAATGATTTTAATTAAGTGAGGATGAGATGAGATTGTGATGTGGGCTTTAGGATGGGCTTTTAAGATGGTTTAGGAAAGTGGGCTTTTGAATTTTATTTTGGGATGAAATTTTGGTAAAGGCTTGGGCCAAATAAATGTTGGGTTTAGTTTAGAGATGTGTCATGAGTGGTTTGAAACAAATTTGAAGTGATTTGGGTTTGAATTGGTTTGAATTTGGGTTTAATTGGTAAGTGGGCTAAAGTGGACCAAAATGGGCTACCATGGGCCAAAGTTGGGCTAGAATTGAAGTTGATGTGAAATTAATGTTGGGAAATGTTTATGGGAGTGTTTCAAAGAGGTTTTGGCTTTGGTTGGGTTTTGATTTTGGGGTTTGGGCTCATTTGGGCTAGGTTTGGGTTTAGGTCGAAATGGGCCTTTTTGATTTTGGGGTTGAATTTGAGTGGGGTTTGGGTCTAAATTTTGGGCAAATCATGCTAGTGTTTTGTTTATGGGGATGTAAAGGAAGGTTTAGAAAAGATTTGGGGTTAATTGGAGTTGAATTGGGTGAGTTTGGGTTAGGTTTGGGTCATGGGTCCAAATTGGGCTTTAAGGCCAAAAGTGAAATTGGACCCAAATTTCAATCAAATTAAGCTTGGCTTTGGTCTAGATTGGTGTTTGGGATGTTGAATTGCAGTTTAGAATCGAATTGGATCAGAATTTGGGTCAATTGGGTAGGTTAGGTTTGACATTGGGTTTACTTTGGGTTAAAATGGGTCAAATTGGGGGTTTTGATAAAAGTAGGGTAAATTGACAAAATTGGCCCATGGTGTAGTTGAACAAAATGAAATTGGGAATATTTGGGATTTTTTGGAATTTTCTGGGAATTTTCTGAATTTTTGGATTTTTGGGTCAAAAGGGGTATTTTGGGTATTTGGAAGGTATTGGGAGGGTATTCTTGGAATTTTTGGTATTTTTGGCTAGGAATGGTCAATTTGAGTAATGTGGAAATGTTTAGGAATGGTTTTGAGGAATTTTGGGTAATTTGGAAATTTTTTGAGAAATTTGGGTAGTTTCAAGGGCATTTGGTAGGGTTGGTGGGTGTAGGGTCCTGGGGGTCAAAAATTGAAAATTTGGAAAATTGAAGATTGGGTGGATGTAAGTGAAATGAAATCATTTTTGTTGAGCCATGAAGCCATATCAAGCCCACATGAGCCATGAAGGGACTCATTTGAGGCACTCACTATGTTGTTCCTAACCCTCTTGATCAAGGGCTTAGGGGTTAAGGACCATCCATGTGAATCACCTACATGAGTCGGGAAGTCAAGTCGGGTATGGGTGTGTTTTTAGGAGGTGTGTGAAAGTGTAGTGCATAGGTGTAGTGTATGTGTAAGTCGGCCCTTCACTGCACTGAGCCACCTGTAGGCGGTCCTAAGGCCAAAGAGTCCTATAGGAACTCATCCTTTAAACTTCTACATTTGATTTCAACCCTCTAGGTGATTAGGGGTCTATAGTCAAGTTTGTGGAGTTTACAGGGAGTTAGGAAGTGGTTTGAATTTCTAAAAGGTGGGTCCCAATTCTAGTCCTCTAAGATAGTCAAAGGAAAAGCCTAAGGCTAGATCCTAAGTACTAAAGAGAAGAAGAGAAGACCTCATCAAAAATGAGGTCAACAGGAGGCAGTGACCCGAAGGTGGGCATGCCGTAGCGGAAGTGGCCCGGAGGTGGGCATGCCGTAGCGGCAGCGGCCCGAGCAAATGAGTATGCCGAGGGGGCAGTGACCCGTAGGTGGAATAATTCTCAGCTATGGAGAATCATAAAAGTGCGATGCAAATGTAAATGCAAAGAGGCGAATATGGTGCAACATGCAATCGGACCAACATGCACATGCATATAAACATGCAATAAGATGCGAAGCATACGAACATGTAATATGATCGGTCGACCGGACCGTGGTGGCCGGCCGGACTAAAGAAATGGGTGGATTAGTTCGGGGTAACCAATCCGACCCTAAAGGATAGGTGATCGACTTGGGACAGTCGATCGAACCCAACTGAGGATCGGGGATCGGCCCAGGACAGCCGATCAACCCGAAGTGCTCATGCGAACATGCATACAATGCAACAAATGACCACGTGCACAAAAATACAAACATGCAATTTAATGCAATAAGTGGTCACATGCAAAATGCAACAAGATGGAGCATGCACATGCAACACAATCCCAACACTCGACATCATGTCGAACTCGTCCTAACGACCTCACATAGGTACCTAGGGTTGATGCTCTTGGATGTGCGGCATCACCGCCTCCAGTTTTGGCGTGGCTATGTAGAGGGTTTCCGCTCCGATTTCTCGTAGGGGAAACTCTCCACCGTTCGTAGGGCGGACTAGCTACAAAGCTTTTCCCGCTCTACGAACACCCGATCTTATAGGACGGACTAGCTACAAAGCTTTTCCCGTCCTCTAAGATCGAACTCAACTAATCCCTCCAAGGGAGATTAGGAGCGCCAAAACCGTGGGAAATTGGGATTCCAACCCAGCAGGACTAAAGCCTAAAGCTTACAACAGGAAATCGCTCGGCTACGAATAGGACTGGCCAGCGCATAGGATTCCTAACCTACGGCTCACTCTAGGTAAATCAACGATCCATCACATAGGCGGCTCGACCGGTCGACACATGTCGTCCGGCACCTCCACCCCACGTGGGCGATCGAACCCACGTGCTTAAATCAGACTAAACCTAGGGTCGGCTAAGGGATAAGAAAATCTCACCGCCGCGAAGGTTGAAGACGCGTTCTCTTTATGCTGAAGAAGAGCCCTCGATTATGGCGAACCGCCGGTGTTCGGTCCGTGCGCCAACGCACCTCGCAATAAATCATGCAACGAGGAAAATACGACGCAATGAGGTATGCGAAGTACCCAAAAATAAATAATTTAAGCATAGGAAAAATACGAGACGACACATATACCTTCGAGAAGGGGTCGCTCGACGACGGCGAAAGAGGGGTTAGCTCGTCGACGGCGCACACCAAGAGCGAAGAAAATGCGGAGGAGAGCTCAAAATTTGACGCTCTCCTCGCTGATTTTTTTCTCCGGCGTAAATGCGATGCCGGCGAGGCAAAAGTCGGTGGGGAAGAGGTCCGGCGAGCGAAGGAAGCCAAAATCGGCCGGCCAAGAAGAATGAAAAGAGCCGACGGTCCGGCCCGACGCTTGGAAGAGGAAGTAGGAGACTTCCATCGAGCTGCCTGGAGGAGGCGGCGCGAGTCGGAGGGAGATCCGGACCGGCCGACGGGAGGTGTGAACGTCCGCGAAGAGGGAAGGTGGTGCGAGCTTTGGTCGAGAGGTGGCGAGGCTCGGCTTGGCCGGCGGCCGGAGAGGCGGCGCCGGCCGAGGAGAGTCGGCGGCGTCGAACTTCGCCGGCAAGGAGGTGCTCCGACGCCGGACGCGAGGAGGCCGAAGCTAGGGTTCGGTCGCGCGGCGGCTGGGCTGTTTCGCGATAAATGGGAAAGGAGCGCCGTCGTGGAGGAAGTAGACGCCGGTGAGCTCGCAGGCGGCATCGCCATCCATGGTTCGGTGGCAAGATCTGCGAAGGAGGAGGCGGCGGCTAGGTTTCGCGAAAAATCCCTTGCGGCTGGGAGGAATTGTGATGGAAAATAGGGGAGAGAGAGAGAGGGGCGTTAGTTTAGGTATAATAATAATATGTAACATATAATATATA
>JAKZJZ010001292.1:0-29151 GCA_022702705.1 Papilionanthe hookeriana x Papilionanthe teres
AGGCTAAGGCTTTTTCCTTTCTCACTAAGGGATAAGGCTAAATTGTGGTTATACTCATTAGCACCTGGCTTTATTAAAAATTGGAAAAAGTTAACTAAAAAATTCCTAGCTAATTCTTTTCTACCTTCAAGGACTACTAAACATAAAAATGATATTATCTAATTTTTTTAGTATGAAGGGGAATCAATATACGAAGCATGAGAAAGATTTAAGGAACTCTTAAGAAAGTGTTCACATCATGCTCTGTCGGATTGGTAAATTATTCAAACTTTTTATAATGGGTTAGTGGGATTCCTTAGGTCCACTATTGATGCTGCTGCTGATGGTTTATTAATTTCAAAATCATTTGACGAAGCATATGCGTTAATTGAAGAAATGGCTAAAAATGAATTTCAATGGCTCTTTGCAAGTGTAAATCCTAAAAAGGTAGCTAGTGTTCAAGATACAGATGCGATTGCAATTCTTTCATCTCAGGTTGTCGCAATATCAAGGATGCTGGACCAATTTGGAATAACCTAGCCTCAATTTACTCCAGTAAGTGAGGAAAGTTCATTAGGTTATATGATTAATTCTAACTTTTCATATGAGACTTTAAATATCATAAACAACCTGTATTCTAACTTTTATAACCTAGGTTGGAAGAACCATCCTAATTTTAACTAAAATCATTTTACTGGGAGTGGAAACCAACAATGCAAAATAATCATGCAAATTCTGATGGAAGTTGGAATAATTAGAGGAATACAAGCTATAAGCCTTCAAATCCCCAAACTCTAACAATGATCAACAATTTGAGGATAAAAATATGTCTATAGAATAAGTGGTAATGCATATGGGAAGCCTGTTGCAAAGTCAAAATGTTGCGATTAGAAACATAGAGAATCCACTGAGACAACTTGATAATTCACTTAGAAATAAACCCTAAGGAAAACTTCCTAGCAGCACAGAGATCAAACCTAAAGTTAACAATAATGAACAAGTAGAAGCTATCCAATTAAGAAGTGGAAGAGAGATAGAGGATGTGGTTAGAAAAGAGAAAGAAGTTTTGAGAAAAACAAAGGAAACAAAAAGACCTGATGAACATGTTTCTTAGGGGATCTAGAAAAATTAATATCACCAACTAAAATTAATTTTGAAAGTCCACCACATCCATTTCATCAAAGACTTAGACATCATAAGTTGGATAAAAAATTTTCAAAATTCCTAGAAGTACTTAAGAAGTTAACGATAAATATTCCTTTTGCAGAATCTTTAGAACAGATGACAAGTTAAGTAAAGTTTATGAAGGAGATATTAAATAAAAAAAAGGAAATTTGGGGATTGCAAGACAGTTGCACTAAATGATGAGTGCAACATTATACTTCAGAAAAAGTTTCCTCAGAAACTTAAAAATCCTTATAGCTTTACAATGCCTTATGCAATTGGAAATAATATTATGTGGAAAAGCGTTATGTGATTTAGGAGTGAACATTAATGTGATGCCTCTATCTATATTTAGAAGGCTCGGTTTAGCAGATATTTCTCCCACTACTGTAACCCTTCAGTTAGTTGATCGATCTATCATTTATCCAAAAGGGGTTATATAAGACGTGCTTGTTAAAGTGTATAAATTTATCATTACTATGGAATTTATTGTATTAGATATGGAGGAAGACAAAGAAATTAAAATTATTTTGGGGAGACCTTTCCTTATTACTAGACAAGCAATGATATATGTGAAAAAAGGAGAGTTGATTATGAATATTAATGACCAGGAAGTCACTTTTGATGTGTTAAAGGCTATGAAATATCCAGCTAAGAGAAAATATGATGATTATTTTTGAATGGATGAAATTGATTATCTAAGTAAAGACCATATCTAAAAAAAATTTGAAAGTAAGTTAACAGTTTATATCGAAATGGACTTTCATGATAAGTTGAAAACTTTGTCTAAAGAAGATTGTATGTATGTTTAGGAGAGGTGTGAAATGATGGAAGCTTCCAAAAATAGTTAACTTAATTACATATGTTGAAAAATCTCATGAACTTTAGATGGATGTGCGTCATACAATTTTAAAGCCTACCTATTTGGGGAATTCATCAACACCACCAGTCTTTATATCTTCAGATTCGATTCAATCACAAGAAAAAACTGAGTTGAATAAGGAACATAATAAAGTTATTGAACTAAGACTTGAACGAGAATTTGTGGATATATTTCAAAAGAACATTGAGTTGAGAAAAGAGGATAAGGAGATTGAAAGACCAATGGAAGAAATTCCTATGGACTTAGAAAAACCTATTTCCTCAACAAAGATAGATATAAAAATACCACCTCCATCATTTACTTAGTACCAAGGGGAAGAATTGGTAGATAACTTGAAACAGAAGAGTAACATAGAAGAATTTGATCCAGAATCTGAATTATGTAGAGAGAATCCAATTCAAATTTTGGAGATCTTGAAGTATCTTTTAAAGATCATTTTCTTATAAATTTTAAAAATGATATTAATATGAAAATTCAGAAAATTAATAGAAGAACATTGGATCTAGAAATAAATATGTGGAATAATGATATGAATCAATCGGAATAGGAAGACTTAAAAGAAAATTAAAATTTGAGTATTTTGTAGGAATCCCTGGATCTGAAAAAGATTGGGTGATTGATCAAGGATTACATAATTGAAATTTTGATATAAGAGGAATCATTTGCCGTGCTGGCGACGTTAAACTAAGCACTTTATGAGAGGTAAATCATAGTTACCAGTGTGGTTTGATTTAGTGTTCTTGAGAGTCATGAATTTTATTGTTGTGCATGCTTTAGAGTAGATTGACTTGATCTTTGTGTGTCATTTTGGATTGATGAGTTTGATTGTTGATTGGTAATGTTTGGATTGTTAGTGGTTTGATTTGATCTTTGTGTGTCATGAGGGAGGTGATTCCTTAACTTCTTATTATTGTTAGACTTGTATGTTCTCCTATAGTAGTTTAACGTATTTTACTTTTTTTAAGTATAATAAAAATATGCCAATCTAATATTTCCAAATTGACAATCTCTTCTTCAAGTCATTCACCGTAAGTTTACTAATCTCATGTTTTTGTGTATTTTTATCATAGTTTGTATTTTTCCTATAAAACTTTCCTATTTTAGTGAGAATTTCGTGTAAAGCTAATATGTTAATTTTCATTCTACCATCATAAATATTCTAATATATAATACTTTTCTCTGTGTGAAAATTATTCTATGGTTTATATAAATACTTCCTTAAAAGGCAACAACAAGTACCTTAATGAAGGATATCAAGTTCTAGCTGGTCGGTGCTCCTAACAGGTGTTATCCTCACAAAAATGGAGCATTTCATTTTAACACCAACCATTCAAAAAAATTAACTTTGGGTTGACTTCTTCCCTCGAAAGGTTAGTTAACCACTTCAACTGAAGAGTGAAATTCATAGCACCTTTTGGAAAAGACTTAAGACATAGTCATGTGGCAAAAGATAAAATCCACCAAGCAAACACTTACCCCTCTAAAGGGCCCTTCATCTAGCTGTGACTATGATCGAAGCTTAGGGCTTTCAAGTATAAGGATCTTAAGTAAAAGAGAAAAAAAGTGCCTCAAACCACTAACATATAAAACCTTCATAATTTTTTTAATAACTCCCATCTACAAGCTTTGAAACTTTATTGTCTTATTTTCTACATTATAATATAAATGGATTATCATATCTATTAAAGAAGACATGAAACCTAAAAAAAAGAATTCAATTGAATGAAAAGAGAAGAAACTCTTTGGCAACTCCATTTATGAAGGATAACCTCATGCTCTTAATACATATGCACAATGCCTAAAACTAAAAAAAACGTTTCATAATTGTAAGTCAATGTTTAAACATATATTTTGTGAAGGAGCTAACGACCATAAAGAAAAAAATAAGAGCTTCTGAAAGGAGGATAAAGGTCTTTTTAGAATTATATATGAAAGGCAACACTATGTTCTTGGTATTGATGCAGTAGAACTCAGATTGAAAACTATGTCCCACAGCGATAAAATTGTACTTAATTTTTATTAAAAGGAGGAAATGCTTAGTGAGGGAAAATTAGAATAGGATAATTAACAACAGATTCTTTTTTTAGCATTTTTTGATAATTTATACATAATTATGTATTTTATATGTCGTTTTGTTTTTGAGAAAAATAAATAAATGTTGTGGAGATTGCGGAGCACAATAATGCTATGTATCAATGCCATGGAAGCAAGGCGAGAGCCTCGAGTAAATGTTTTCTTGAACACTCATTACCGGCGTGTTAGGTGACTAATACTATTGTGCCTGTTATAGTGCCCCAACACCCAATATCAATGCCATGTCGTCTTGCCAAGTCATTCCAAGCTAACTGGATGAAGTAGAATTTAACACCATAGTGCTACGATGTCCAATTACATTTATCTGACACAGTGAGATATGTCGGTTATGCATCAATGTTTGTTGTTAGTGTAATTAACAAGGTAATTGTTGATTATCATTCATTTTATATCAAATTTAAACCCACTAATTACCCGTCAGTTAGGCGATGGTAATCTGACAGTTTAAGCCATCGATTTTTGCCATAATTACTTGATATGTCCTTGAAAGACCATAGTAAGTCATCAGAAACCTATAGCATAAAAAAAATTTCCTCACAGATAGTTACAATTTCGATAACTGCATTCGACACAAATAGGAAATACAATAAGAATAACACAATTTAGCTCAATCCAAACACTTTGTAGATGATCCTCGGTTATATTTATACTTGTGATAATATGATTTATAATTATATTTATGATATAGTATTTCATATATTCTAATAACATTTTTTTTACAATGACATGAAAAACTTGATTCCAATGAAATAAGAATTCAACAGTTATATTTAAAATTTAGGGATTCTACGTAAGTATACGTATCATTATAAAGTAAAATAGGACTGTCTGATTAAGCCTTGAAATATTGATTAAAAATAAAAAAGAATTTAGAACACAAAATCCTATTTAGAAAAAACACTTAAACAATTTAAAATAATAGAAAACTTGAAAATGCAATTCTTTTGGTATTTTCATCGATATTATGAGTTAAATTGAACAATTAACTAACTATAATAAATTTTTTGTAAGATTAAAGAAGTATAAATGAAGATATCTTTTTCCTTATCTTGAATAAATAATAAGTACAACAGTTCTATTGTGGAAGTATTCAAAATTATGTTGTGCCAAAGAGGAGCATGTCGGCATATTTTTAGGTCGTGTTTTATTTTGAAGAGGGGTCGCCTAACAGAAATCTGTCGGCGAATTTTTAATTTAATTAAAATAAATAATTTGAAAAGTAGTATTTGATTTTGAAAATAATTTTAAATTTGAAGGTTTTAAGATATGAGATTAAACCGATCTCACATCCTAAATAGTTTATATAAACGAGCACCGCACCATGAGCCGTGTGCACTATCCACTAAGGATAGACACTGCTACTTGACGGTGGGGCTTCATTAAATAAACTAGAAGATTAGTGACATCCGTTTGGTCCGCGAACCAATTTTATAAGCCGACAAGTTTCCACTAGCTTAATATGAAAACATTAAACGGGGTTTATATTACACAGGTTCTTTAAAATTCCCTATAAGGGCAAGCCCCTATAGTTAATTACATCTTAAGTGACGGGAATCACCTAAGAAAACTCTCGATAATAATCAATGATTCTGCTCTCAAGAATTTCAAAGTTTAAGGTTTTCGAAGATTGAATTTTGGAGTTTCAATAGGGAATGGATCAAATTTTTGGAACATTTTGTTTTGTGAATCCAAAGGAAGAAAGGTAGGAGAAATCAACGATTCGAAGTGAACTTCGATAATTTCCCGACTATCCTATCGTTTGGCTTGAATTTAGGAAAGTCTAATGTTTATTTGATATTTCGATCTTGCAATTTCAATTAATTAGGGCTTATATTTGTATGATAAAATCAAACAAATAGCACTAGAAGATGTGAGGGTTTATTGTCGTATTGGACGACTACCTCGGAATCCTAAGACCGGTTAGGGCTTAATTTGCAATGCAAATGCACTAACGAAGAGTTGAGGATTTATGTTGCACTAGGCAAGCTACCTCGAAGTCCTATGGCTTGGTTGTTTTAATTCTAGGAAAGTTTCTGTTGAAGTAGACTCGGGTTTCTTGATGACGATGGTCGTCTTGCCCATGCATACTCAGAGCTCCTTGTTATTGCGAGAGGTTTAGTTTTAGAAACCATAAATCGGGAGTTGAGAAAAGTGTTTTGGTTTAGAGAAAATCTTAATTTCCAGGTGTTTTTTATGTTTTATTTAAAACAAATCTTAAAGTTGATTATAACGACACCGGTTAAGATCCCGCGGTTCCATCCTTCGGCATCATTATTTTTATCGGATTCACTTAGTCCGGATGAATTTGCTAAACTCAGTTGAATGAGTTCCACACTTTCATTTAGACCGTGGGAAATCCGGTTAGCAACACGTAGGTTACATCATCCGAGGTATTCCCGATCATCCGACGGGACGTTTTAATTTAGTTGTAATTGTAGTTTTGTGTTACGTTTGTGATTAAATTTTGAGTTGTTTTATATTTTGAAATGTTGTGGCGGTGAATTTTATCTTGCAATGACTTTTAACTTAATTTTGGTTTCGGTTTTAGAGGCTATCCTAAAGGTGTGGGTTTTCATGCAGCTGTTGTTTTATCATGCGAGAAAAGTAAAGTGCATTTGCGATAAAGTAAATTGCGAGAAAGTAAATTGCAATAAAATAAAAGCGTACACGGAGGGTCTTCCAGTCATCCATGTGCACTTAAAACACAATTAGAATATTTAAGCAAGTTCTAGGTAAAGCTAAGGGAAAGGTTATGGTTTTCTACCAAATTCCTAATCCTATGGCTAGTCGTCTCTTATGACGTCTAGGTTCTTTGGGTTTTGGTTTAAGGACGATTTTCTTCATCGACAGAATAATCGAAATTCGATTGTTCTTATAAATATCCTATCATATTGAGGAAGTGCTTAAGAAGAATCTTAAACATCTTTTCGATATTTCTAGGATTGTTTTAAGTCGAATGAATTTAATTATATAAATGAATCGATCATCAGAGGTTTTCGAAGTCTTGTTAACTTGCTCGAGTGAACTAGGACATTTGAATATCCTATGAGTGAAGTGACACTTCATTTAATGTTTTATTTAGGAGTTATAATAACTAAAGCTTTCGAGGGTAAGTTAGTATTGAAATGATTTGGTTTAAGTTAAAGAGTTTAAATTTGGAATAGTGTTGAAGTTGCTTTTAAATTTATTTTCTTTCTGTTTTAGGTGATGTTATATTTAATTCAATTTAATTTAATTTTAATTGAGTTTTAATTTAATTTAATTTGATTGAGTTTGATTTAATTTGATTTGATGTTTAATTAATTTGATTTAATTTAATTTAATTTAATTATTGAATTTAATTTAATTTAATTTAATTTAATTTAATTATTTAGTTTAATTTAATTTAATTATTTAATTTAATTTAATTTAATTATTTAATTTAATTTAATTTAATTGATTTAATTTAATTTAATTGTTAAATTTAATTTGATCTTAATTTAATTTATCTTTAATTTACTTTATTTTTAATTTTAATTGAAATTTCAAAAGATTTTAATAATTTAATTAAGTCTTTTAATATTTTAAATTTGAGTTATCATTTTAATTAAGAGTTGAGTATTAATGATATAATTAGTTTAGGGATTTTAAATTAAAGAATAAATCTCTTCCTAATAAAGATCCCTTATTTTAATAATTCCAATTTTATTATTCTTCCAAATTTAATCTATTATTTAATTAAAGTTTAATCATTTTAAAATTATTTAATGGGTTGCTACCCTTTAATTATTTAAATTTCAATCATCCAAATCAGATTAGGATCAAATATTTTACTTGTTGATTTTTTATTAAACCTAAAGTTTTAATTAAGGATTAAAGATTTTAATTACCATTTTACCCTTTAAGCTTAATAATTTCATAACTCACTAAATTGAACTCAAATGAACTTGAAACTTTTATGTGACTTCACTCATATGTCAATAAAGACATGAGAGGAGAAAATGTGATTTTTCTGTATTTAATTTATTTATATAATTATTTTTGGTGGAAAATAGAGATTTTCAAGGAAAATTTGATAACATGACCAAGGGAAAGTTTCTGTCCTTAAGAAAATTAGGGGACATTCCTAATGACCAGAGAAGCACTTGGACCAATTTTGGTGATTTTTTGAATTATATTATTTTTATTATAATTATTTTAAGTTTTGGAGTGTTAATTAATTTAAAAATAAAATAAATGTTGAAAAATGGATTTTATATTTTTCAAAAATCTCTCTGATATCAAAGAAACCAGAGAAACAAATTTTGCAATTTTCTGATTTTTCTATGATTTATTATAATTATTTTAGTGAAAATGCTAGAAAATACATTTTTTTTTAATTTTAAAATTACCTTAGGGCTTTAAAATTCAATATCTCACTAAATAGACCTAGGAAAAATGTGGGATTTGTTCCTAAGTGATTAAAATTCAAAATATGACATTTTGGTGAATTTTATTATTTTTGTGATTTTTATTATTTTTTAATTATTAAAAATATTAAAATATTATTAAAAATCAACTTTTTTAGAAAATTGAAATTTTAATTTTCTTAGGTTCCCCTGATATCAGAGAGGCTCCAAAACCAATTTGGTGAATTTTTAAAAAGTATTTTAAAAATTATGAATTTTTAAAGTTTAAAATGGCTAAGTGGCTTAATCGACCCAATTAGTGGGGCTAACCAAGTCCGATTGACCTCAAATTTTTATGGTGGATTCCTCTGATCCTAAAGGTCGAGTGGAGAATTGATTTCAAGTCAATTTGATACCTAGTTAACTCTAATTAATTAAAGACCTATTTTGGGTGTTTAAGCCGATTAGGGTTAATCCGAGTGAATTAACTCAAGTCCTATTTTTCCTAGGGTTCTCTGGTCATAAGGAACATCACCAAATATTTCTAGAATTTATTTCACAACATGCTAATTTTTGGAATTAAAATACTCAAAACAGACAACATGCATTTGAAAAATAAATAACTTTTCACGAGAGATGGCCTCGACCTTGGAAAATTCGGGGAATGTTCCCGAGTTCGGAGACATCAAAAGCCCTATGGTCTCATGCCATGGTGAATTGTATACATGCATGGAGAATTAAATGTATGCAGAGAGTAAATAAATCATAAAAAATAAAATACTTAATGAAATTAAATGATTTCTTTTCCACATTATTCTCCTACTGTTCACTGAGCGAGAGGGTATTTTTATTTTATTTTTGTGATTTTTCTACACAAAGATATGGATTTTTGAAGTTTAGGGAATTAAATAAATAAGAAAATACCCTAATTTTCTATTTATCCACGCGGCGCCAGCGAAACCTCGGCGGCTCCGAACGCACACGCGTCGCGCTCCCGTTCGACGCGCCGCCACCGAGTCGGCGGCCGGGCCCCGCGGTTCTCGTGCGCGTCTCCTGGTCCGACGCGATCACGGCCGTCCGTGCGCGCGTGTATCGAATGGACGGCATCCGTTCATCGTCCCCAAGTGTTCTCGCCGAGAGCGCGTCCACACTAAATCCACTAGATCTCGCTCGATTCTCGATGGATTTTCATGTTCTTATGCTCTCATGGATTCGTCTTGAAGAGACGAACACATCTATACGGCTAACATGCATTGAAACTAAGGCATTCGAAATGAAGAATCTCCGGAAGCTCGGGATGGAGAGTTAGCTCGTACCTTGGCTCGAGAGAAGTGTGGCTTCGATCGAGAGTTGTTGCACCTTCGATTGGGTCCGAGCAAGCTCCGGATGAAGTCTCTCGAGTACAGTGAATTGTCTGGATATGATTTCGACCAAGCCTAGATCACAAAGCTTGGAGAGCTGGAGCAAGCTGGGTGGCTTGGAGATGGGGCTTTTGGTGGTGGACACCTTCCCTTGGTACGGTGAAGGTGTAGAGCCAGTCGATTTGGGAATTGGCTCATTGTGGAGAAGTGTCTGGTTTTTGGGCTAAAGTTTGAGCTCGAAATTGGGCTCAGCTAGAAGGAATTGGGCTGGAATTCGGTGGGGATCGGGTGCTCTATGTGTAGAGAGTGATGCGGAGTGATTTTGGCGAGTTTCCTTAAGGTTTTTGTTTCGGCACCTCTCATGGCCGAGAGGGGTGGAGTTTAAATAGGAGAGGGTGGAAGGCCTCTCGGAGGGAGTTAGGGCTTGGGATCGAGTTGCTTCTGGTGAGGAGAAGATCGGCCATGGTGACCAGTGGGCATGGGGCGGCTCGGCAAGTGAGAATTTCAATGTTGGCTCACATGTGAGCTCTCGGCCATGGTGTTTTCCGGCGGCATGGTGGCCGGCAGAGCGACGATGGTCACCATCTTGGTCGGGTGGGTCGAGTGCGGGGTTTAGTGTAGGCGATTGAGGTTTGACATGTGTAAAGGAGTTTGATTTAAATGGAATGGGAGAAGGCTCACTTTGGCTTGGTTTGGGTCAACCCACCATTTTGGGCTTGGTGCACCCTTCCAAGCTACGATTTTGAGTGAGGGAATCATTTAGGTCGGCTTAGAAGGAATGGTGAAGTCTCAGTCCATGATGAGGTGGCTAAACATGGTTTAGTGTGTGACATGATTAAGGTAAAAAAGGGTTAAAGGAGGTTTAAGAAAGAACTCCCTCTTCTTGCCATAAATGGACTAATGACAAGTCAAAGCCCTCATGGCTTCATGTGGCTTGAGAATGGCTTGTTCATGGCTTCATTTGGCTTGGGAAAAGGTTGATTTGTTTCATGAAAAGGGTTTTAAGAATTTTGGATGTTTTGATGGAAATTTGTATGAAACTTGATTTGGAATAATTTGATGGTGACTTTAGGACTTAGGTAATGGATTTAATTAAATGGATGACAAATGGAGATGTCATGTGGGCTTTAGGGTAGATTTGGGCTTTTGAATCTTGAAGGAAATGGGCTTTTAAGAAGGTTTAAGGGAAGTGGGCTTTTAAGTTTAAGGATGTGTTCATGGATGGGAATTTTTGTAGAGGTTTGGGCCAAATAGTTGTTGGTTTTGGTTTAGGGATGTTTCATGAATAACTTGAAATAGATTTAAGGTGGTTTGGGTTTGAATTGGGTTGAATTTGGGTTTATTTGGTAAATGGGCCGATGTAGGTCGAATTGGGCTAACTTGGGCCAATGTTGGGCTAGGGTTGAAATTGATGTAAAATAAATATTAAGAAATGTTTATGGGAATGTTTCAAAGAGGTTTTGGCTTTGGTTGGGTTTTAATTTTGAGGTTTGGGCTCTATTTGGGTTAGATTTGGGTTTAGGTCGAAATTGGGCTTTTTGATTTTGGGTTGAATTTGAGTGGGGTTTGGGTCAAAATCTTGGGCAAATCATGTTAGTGTTTTGTTTATGAGGATGTTAAGGAAGGTTTAGAAAAGATTTGGGGTTAATTGGAGTTGAATTGGGTTAGTTTGGGCTAAGTTTGGGTCATGGGTCCAAATTTGGGCTTTAAGGCCCAAAGTGAAATTGGATCCAAATGTCAATCAAATTGGACTTGGATTTGGTCTAAATTGGTATTGGGAATGTTGAATTGAAGTTTAGAATTGAGTTGGACCAAAATTGGGGTCAATTGGGTATGTTTGGTTTGACATTGGGTCCACTTTGGGTTAAAATGGGTCGATTTGGGGGTTTTGACAAAAGTAGGGTAAATTGACAAAATTGGCCCATGGTGTAGTTGGACAAAATGAAATTGGGAATATTTGGGATTTTCTGGAATTTTCTGGGAATTTTCTGAATTTTTGGATTTTTAGGCAAGAAGGGTATTTTGGGTATTTGGAGGGTATTGGGGGGTATTTTTGGAATTTTTGGTATTTTTGGGTATGGATGATCAATTTGAGTGATGTGGAGGTGTTTGGGATTGATTTTGGAAAGTTTTAGGTAATTTGGAGATTTTGCGAAAATTTGGGTAATTCGAGGTTTTGGGTAGGTTTAGTAGGTGTAGGGTCCGGGGGTCGAAAATTGAAAATTTGGGAAATTGAAGATTGGGTGAATTTGGGTGGGGTGAAATCATTTTGGTTGAGCCATGAAGCCATTCAAGCCCATATGAGCCATGAAAGGACTCATTTGAGGCATTCGACAGTGTTGTTCCTAACCCTGCTTGCGAGGGCTTAGGGGTTAAGGACCATCCATGTGAATCACCTACATGAGTCGGGAGGTCGAGTTGGGTATGGGTGTGGTTTTAGGAAGTGTGTGGAAATGTAGTGTGTAAGTGTAGTGTATGTCGGCCCCTTCATCGGACCGGGCCGCCGGGGGCGATCTGAGGCCGAAGAGTCACATAGGAACTCATCCTTTAAACTTCCGTATTTGATTTCGACCCTCCAGGTGATTAGGGGTCTATAGTCGAGTTTGTGGAGTTTGCGGGGAGTTTAGAAGTGGTTTGAATTTCTAAAAGGCGGGTCCCGATTCTAGTCCTCTAAGATAGTCGAAGGAAAAGCTAAGGCTAGATCACTAAGCGCTAAAAGAAGAAAAGGAAGACCTCATCGAAAATGAGGTCGACAAATGGACCCCGATAGGTGTGGTGGTGACGGAGCACACCGCGCGTATTGGTGTTGGCCAGAGCGATCAGCAAAACCAGACACGGATGTCCGAGTGACGAACTTAGGACGAAGTAGAAGAGTTTACTGTGCGGGAGTGTCGAGTATATCTGCTGGGCCTGGAGATTCTTGAACTCTCGGCAGGGAAAGGAAAAGGAGGTGAATCCCGAATCACATGATGCGGGGAATTTCGATTTAGATTTTATTTTGCTTCAATTTATGTTTTGATGTGTGAGTTTAAATTTTAGTTTGGGGTTTAATTTAGATTGAAGTTTGTCGAAATTTATTTGAAGGGATTTGATTTGAAATGAAAATTGGGATTTTGAGGTTTTAGATGTAACATCTCCGACCTCGAAAGAAAATTGAATTGATTAGATTGAATCGTTGCGGTGAGAAGAGATCTCGAGCAAGCGGTGTTGGATGTAAAATCCTTAACCTCGAGAGTTTGAGTTCGATTTGATGTATTTCATTGCGATAGGAAAGATCTAAAGAGTGCGGTCTCGGATGTAAAATCCTCGACCCGAAAGTTGAATTTTGATGTATTTCGGTCGATGGAGAGAATCCTAAAGCGATGCATCTTGGATGTAAAATCCTCGACCGAAAGTTGAATTTTGATGTATTTCGTTGCGATAGGGAAAAGAATCCTAAAGCGATGCGGTCTCGGATGTAAAATCCTCGACCCCGAAGGTTGAATTTTGATGTATTTCGGTGCGATAGGAAGAGAATCCTAAAGCGGTGCGGTCTTGGATGTAAAATCCTCGACTCGAAAGTTTGAATTTTGATGTATTTCGGTGCGATAGGAAGAGAATCCTAAAGCGGTGCGGTCTTGGATGTAAAATCCTCGACCCAAAAGTTTTGAATTTTGATGTATTTCGGTGCTGATAGGAAGAGAATCCTAAAGCGGTGCGGTCTTGGATGTAAAATCCTCGACTCGAAAGTTTGAATTTGATGTTTTCGATTGAGATTTGATTTGAGATCGAAGATCGGATTTGAGATTTGATGAGATTGAATTTGAACTTGATTGAGACTAGCTGGAAAGATTGAATTTGGAAATTTGGAAATTTGGAAGGATGAGTTTGAACTCGATTGAAACTTGATTTAAGATTTGATTTGAAATTTGAAAGATCGAGTTTGAAACTTGATCGAGATTGGATTTGGATTTTGATTGAGAATTTGATTTGAGATTTGGGAAGATCAATTTGAAATTTGATCGAGTGGATTTGGAATTTGATTGAGATTTGATTTGGAAGTTTGGAAGGATAGAATTTGATTTTGAAGTTTGAAAAGATTGAAATTTGATTCGAATTTGGAAAGATTGAATTTGAGATTTGTGTTGATTTCGTTTATCTTTTAATGGTTCAAATTTTATTTTGTTGTTTATTTAATGTTCATGTGAACTTGGTGTTTGTCATTTTTATATTTTTTTTTTTTAAAAAAAATAAATTTTCTTTTATTCTCTTTTTTTCTTTTACGTTCTTTGTTCGAAGTTCATTTAACTTTAATGGCGTTTCCAGATCAATTTGCCTGAAAGAGGTGAAGGCCAAAACGTGACATGGTCACTTTCATTCCAATCATGTTGAAAATACGTCGTACGACTCGATGCGGAATATATTTCATACAATCATGTAGACTCGAAACGAGTTGTGTATGATCTTTGTTGATCCATCGAAAAGAATCATCATCGAAAAAATCCATGTACGAATAGTGAGGTACATAGTCGATAACATCACCTTCCAAGCCATCCTTAGCGAGGATGCCGATTGGATGTACGTTGGAGGTGTGATATTTCCCATGTAACTCGCGGCTACGTAAGCGGGAGGTTCTCTGGCTACGGGTACGGTTGGAAATGGTAAGGTATTTTCTTGTCGTCCATCCTCACGAAAGTAAGCGAGATTCGCTCACATGGCACTCACAGTATGCGATGCTTTGCGATATACGCTCCGTTACCTTGCGGTATCATGACGGAACCCACGGTAAAGGTATCTTTCTTGGCCCTCGGAACTCACCGGGACTGCTTATCCGGAGGTCGGATCCGAACATGATGTTGCACTCATTCGAAAGAGGCCGTGCGAAGGTCGACGAAGTCGTGGTGATCGATATGTGGGGGTATGCGGTCACCTTTGTTTGTAGATGTTGATAATGCGGCTATTGGGTATGCAATACTGCGGCGGTACCCTCCATGTTATCGATCTTTTCACCATTCTCTTGATAGCTAATGGCATCGGATCTACTTGCCGTGACGAAGTATTCACGGTGGGTTTCCTTCTACGTCTTCGGCAAAGTTGTAGCGGCATCCGCATTGTATTGTGATTCTTCCTTTCCACGGCATCCATCTCGGGGTTACGAGTATGTGTTTTCCCTCGGGCGGCTGCTCGGCCCATTCTTTTCGAGATCCGGATACGATCCACGATTTGTTGTTGTTCATACTGCGAGAATACGTCGGTGTGTAGCTCGAGGCCTTCTAGTATGTTGATTCTTCTTCCTTTAATTCTCTCGAAGTATTCGAAAGTTTTCTTTTCAACATTCGCATCCTCTCCGGCTCGTATTCCGGAATGATCGCGGATGGCGAGGCCTTGTGACATATTGTGGGATATATGGTTCGATCCCTTCACGTTCCCTACATACCTCGGCTCCTCGGGGATGATGCACGTCGGGACATCCCCGGGGTTGCTACTGCAACAAGGTCATGCCTGCTGCGGTGGTTCTATCCGGTGGCGTGGTAGCCTTCTTTCTTCGATCTTACGGAGATTTCCACAGTTCTTTACGGTTATTCTGGAGGTGGCCTCCTTTCTTCGAGTTCTGGTGAGCCGGTGTCCTTGAAATGTGATGTCTTGGCATTAGCGGTTGTCTCGTCGCGGCTGGTCGCGGCTAGTTTTGTTAACATTTTACGGATGCGGCGATTCTTATTTCTTCGTTGCGTGGGCTGTGAGAGTAGCCCTCCGAACTTCTTGAATCTCTGCGGGCGCGGCGTGCAGCAGCTTGCCCTCACGTTGTAGTGACTACGGACTTCATTTTCTTGTCTTCTTCGGTGTTTGCTTTTCTTTTCTTGTTGTTGAATTGGTGGCTTGGGCCACCCACTTTCATCATTTGTACGCACGGGTAGTTCTTCTCGGTTAGCGGGACCCGGTCACTTTCCTCGTCTTGTAGGCTGCTTGGTGCGAAATCGAGTCGATCTCGATTATCGCTCCATCTTTCACCCTCTTTTCATCGAGTGCGAGGCTTACGCCATTCTTAAAGTTCAAGACCGACCGCCGTTCGACATTTCCCTGCGAAAAGACAAGGAAAAGGATCGGGGAGCATGTCTTAAGAACAAGAACATTAAGAAAATGTTTATTAAAGATACATTTTTTATTATTCTTATATTTTGAAATTTAACGGGAATGAAGTAGGATAAGATGAGGGAAGAGATCTTGATTTGAAAAAGAAAACAAGGAAAACTTAATTATCATGATTTTATTTATCTTAGCACATTTTATTATTTTTGGGTTCGGACCCGATCATAAGTAATTACTTCACCGTGTTTCTTAGGGATGAAGAATTCATTCCTTCGAAACATCGAGGTAGCGTAATACTTTTCGAAGTATCGTCCGTTGATTGGAAGCATATGTCGTTCTCCACGGCGATTCACTAGGTGGTAGGAACCTCCGAGTATCTTGCTTGACCACGAAACGGTCCTTCCCGAGTGGGTTCGAATTTTCCTCCTATCTTGCGGTGTGCGAGAATAGGTCTCTTGAGAACGAGAACTAAATCACCGACTTTGAAGGTTCTTGGGCGGACCGGTTTGTCATGGGCTTGAACCATCTTAGCTTGGTATAGTTCTAAATTCACTGCTGTGCTGCGAGTCTTTTCCCTTCGAGCTTTCTAATTCTTCGAGTCGTAGTACGGCGTTTTCTTCGTCGTGATCTTGTTTGCAAGCTGCGATTCGAGTGAAGGAAGGCTGAACCTCTAAAGGTAACTCTTGCCTCGGACCCATACACCGGAGCGTAAGGTGTAGCTTGAGTAGGAGTTACGAAGGTTGTCGGTAGGCCAGTAAGGCTTCTAACAATTTCTCGTGCCAATTTCTCTTATTATCGTCGAGGTTTTCTTTAAGATTTGAACGAGAGTTTTATTAAAAGCCTCGGCGAGGCCGTTTGCTCTTGGGTAGTAAATTGTCGAGTATCGCCGGTCGATTCCGTGTCTCTGACAAAATTGTTGATTTGTGTGCTTCGAATGTCGGCCGATTATACGAGATGATCTGCGCGGCACTCCGAAACGGTAGACAACTTGGTTCTTGAAAAGCGTAGCACGTGGTGTGCTTTCACTTCTCTAAGTGGGCCTAGCACGCTTGGAAAAGTAATGCCATGTCTGCAAGAATGAAACGATGTCCTTTTGAAGATGGTGGTTCATCGGACCCACTATATACGTGCCTCGACATTCGAATGGCCGCGACGCGATTGTCGGGTGTAGCACATTTGGAGGTTGATGTAGAACCACTCCGATGCACTTGGCATTGGTGACGGCTCTTGGCGATTTTCATGCGGTCGGTCATCATCGAGGGCCGGTAGTACCACTAGTCTTTTAATTTTCATTTTCATCTTTGGACCCGGTGAGTGAGCGCCACGAGTCTGAATGCACCTCTTTAACAATTTCACGGGCCTCGGACCGCTTAGGCACCTTAGCCGCATTTGATCAAAAGACCTTACGTATAATGTGTTGTTTATTAATGCGTAAGACAGAGTTCTTTTCTTGATACGATGGGCGGCGACTATCGTCACGGTAGCTTTCTGTTTGCGGGTAGTCTATCGATAGTTGTCGCTCGATCTTCTGTGTTTTTACATCCTTCTTCTGTTGATTCTTTTTCTTTTTCGATTTGTGTATCATGTCATGTCAGTATTGTGATAGGACTGACGTCAGTGAGCTGACACTTCCCTTGATTCATCTTGCAAACAGGCAAATTCTTTTGCGAGACGGGCTAAAGCATCTGTTTAAAGCATTCTCTTTTCTAGGAATTTTGTAGATTGTCACATTTGGAATGCTATTCGTAATATTGTATGGCATCTTGGAAGTATTGTTCGAGTCTTGGTTTAAAAATTTTGTATTGTCCGGCGATACGTTGAATGATTAAGCGTGAATCCGTAGATGTTGATGTACTGTTATCCCAGATTTGAATGGTTAATTCCAATCCGTTATGAGGGCTTCGTGATACGCTTCGTTGTTTGTACACGGTTACGTCGAGTGGTAGGAGTATCTTAACATCCCCGCTCCGGTGTTATAAAGATTAGCCGATTCTGCCTTCCGGAGCCTTATCACTTGCGATTCTTCGTCTTTGTGTGCTTGAAGATGCTCCGTCGAAATACAATTCCCAACGTCGATCGACGAGGTCTTCTAGGTTCATTATTTGTTCATCGGCGGATCGTCGTTGAGAGGAGATTCGGTCGGCGAAGGGTGTCGTTGCGAGAAGTCTGCTAAGACTTGTCCCTTTACGGCACGCGGAGGCACGAAAGTTATATCGAATTGCGATAATATCATTGACCATCGGCAAGTACTGCAGGAAAGTGTTGGACGAGTCATCGAGTATTGCGATGGATTAAACTTCGAAATCGGGTTGACCTTATGAGAAAGCATGTAGTGCACGAGCTTTTGAGCGGCGAAGATCGGGGCCGAACAATGCTTTCGATTGCGGGATACCTTACTTTCGTCGGAAGTAAACGACGGCTTAAGTAGTAAAGAGCATTTTCTTTACTCTCATCATTGACACAGGATTAACGGGGCTCGAGGAAGTCGTCTAGAGCCGCGGTGTAAAGTATCAGTGATTTACACGAGGCTGGGGCTGCTAAGACGGGAGGTGTCATTAAATATTGTTTAATGTCTTCGAAGGCCTTCGGCATTTCTCTTCCCGAAATAAATTTGGCGTCCTTTTTAACTAGTGCTGAGAAAGTGACACCTACGACGGGTTTGAGATAAAGCGTCGAAGATATGCCGGCTTCCCTTGAAAAGATCGTAGTTGTTTTAAGGTTTTGGGAGGCGGCATTTCTAAGATAGCTTTAATCTTCTCCGGATCGATTTCGATTCCACGATGTCGGACAACGAATCTAAGAATTTCCGGAGGTGACGCCGAAGGCGCATTTAAGGGATTCATCTTAAGGTTAAATTGTCTTAATCGTTCGAAAACGATTCTCGAATCATACGGGTGGTTTTCCTTTACTTTGCTTTTGATGACGACATCGTCCACGTAGCATTCGACTTGATTGTGGATGAGATCATCAAAAATTCTTGTCATTGCTCTTTGGTAAGTTGCTCTGCGTTCTTCGGTCCGAATGGCATCACTTAGTGTAGCAAAATACTCCGATCGGCGTTACGAATGCTTGTAAGCTTTTCATCTTCTGGAGCCATTTTTATGCGGTTGTATCACGAAGATCCATCCATGAATGAGAATATTTCATGTGTCGAAGCAATATCGATCATCGGTTCTGGAATCGGTAGGGGAATTCATCTTTTGGACATGCCTTGTTTAAATCTGCGAAGTCCACACAAATTACGATCGACCATTCTTCTTTCGGTGGCACCGCATTGGCTAACCGGGTCGGGTATTGTTCTTCACGGACAAATTTAGCGTCTATTAGCTTTTTAACTTCGGTATGACTTGTTGTTCGATTTCCGAGACGCATTCTTACAGGACCTTGTACGTTGGAACGCAGTAGGATCCACTCTAGCTTATGGATCTGCGACCTGCAGGGCTAATCATGGCATTTCATCGTAGTTCCAAGCAAAACAGTCCTTAAATTCCATTAATAACTTGATTATTTCTTCGGAGTCTTCTTTATTGAGTAAGGAGCTAACAAAGGTAAGTCTAGGCTCTTCGCTAGTACCCATGTTAACTTCAGTTAACTCATCTATTGTAGATTTGATTTCTTCTTCGAATTACGGTGGAGCGTCTCCGATTTGTAAATCTTCGAGTTCGTACTGTAGTTTCCATGCGAGTTTTCATTGGATTTGCGAGTGACAACCAAGCAAAATTCGGTATCGTCGGCCTGACCTCTTGTGCTGAATCCGAGTCCATACTTTGAATTGGGAGGACGGCGGAGTTATTCCATAACTTTTCGAAATGTTGTGATTGGCCTTTTGTCCATTGTCGAGGTAAGAAACCACGTTGAATTAAATTTTGAACACGGGGAGAGTACCACTCGAAGGTAATTCCATTAATTCGATGAAGTGACATCTTCGAATTGTACATTATTTTCGGTTTTGGAGGAAGAAGCACCACGGTAGAATTTGATCGGCTTTGCACCGTCACTACGTACCTCTTTGACCTCCATACCCTCGATCTTATTAGAATGGATCGGAGTTAGGGTCATAGTATGTACGTAGTGGTTAATCTTCTCGTACATTGATTTGTATTCTTCGTTCTTTTCATCTTCGAGGGAGATCTTGTATTGCGGCTTCTTTCGACTTATTGTTGCTTGCTTCTTGCTTGATTTCTTTTTCTTCTTCGGAACTATCATCCCGATCGACATTGATGGTTGGTTTCTTCGTCCCGATTGTCATAGTGTCTCTACCACGGCCTCGTCCCGGCCTCGACCTCGGATGCGAGTTGTGGAGAAACCTTCACCATCTCGCCGGAGGAGTGGTGAGTGAGCTGTTGGACTAGAACTTCAGAGTTCTTCGTTGTCACTGAACTTTCTTTGCTTTATTTGTTACGGTATCTCTGGAGAAGATTGTTTTCTTTGGCGGTGCATAATAAGTTGCATCTTCATGGATTCCAATTTCATGTACGGAGAATGGTTGTAAGTCTCCTTTGATGCCGTTGTTCCCCTCCATCGTAGTACTTGATGCCACTGGTGTAGAGATGATGGTACCATCTGTTTTCATGTATCCATGGTCGGCCCGGTAGAGCGTTGAACGACGTTTACGAATCGATTATATGAAATTTTGCGGTTGTCTTTGCTAAATCACCGGTCTTCATCGGTAGGCGTTATTGACCAGGGGCTCTTTCTCCTTTACGGTTGAATCCTCTTAATAACATTTTGTCGGCCTCGAGCTCGCGAGCATCGATTTCCAAGTATCTTAGTGTTCGAAGACTCATTATATTGATTGATGCTCCTGGATCCACAAAACTGCGGAGAGCGTAAACTTCCCGATTGTAGCTGAAATGTACAACGGTCGGTTGTGATCTGCTGTCCCCAGTAGTAGGTCATTGTACGTGAAGGTAACGCCTCACTGTTCCTTTAACGAGCAAACCTCATCTAAGGAATCTCCGGCCATTTGAGCTAAGCAAATTTCAGGATCAAGTAAGGCCTTGATCGGAGCTTCTCTCATCTCCTTTGATAAGATGAGAGCATCGTAGATGCTCGGTTTGGCGGTAGTTTCCTAAGATGGGCTAGCACGTTGTAGTCACTTTGTTCTCCTGCGTCTCGGCTTCTTCTCGAATGGGTATGTCTTCTGCTGGGGTTGGTTCTTCTTGAACAACCACACGCTTTCCTTTGTCTTTTGGACCCATTCTCGGAGGTAGAACTTTTCCACTTCTTAGGTTGACTTCGTAATTTCTTCCGAATCTAGTATTGAGTTCTTTGGTGTTTCCTCTACGAATCGGAATGGTGGCTCTTCGGATTATCTTCAAAATCCGAAGGCTCTAACTCATTGTATGCTGGAGCTCCTCGAAACTCACAGATAGAGCCGTTGCTTGTTGAGCTCTCGTAGCCTCCTTGATGGATGCCTTCTTCGTCATTGTGATCGTCGAGATCATGTATGATTTGAGAATTGTTGTTGGTATCGAAATCGACGCCCGGATTGTCGCTAGTTACGTAATCGTTAGAAACAGTCAAACGTAGCCAACGCCATCACCCTTATCATTATATGATCCCACCGAAGTGAGCGGATAATCATACAAAATCGGAGGTTCGAGGATTTCTCCCCGAATCGAAGCGACTATCTAGGATAAGCGGCCCCCAGTCACGCCTTAGGAGTCTCGGTCCCCTCTTCTTCGTCGATTTTCTTCTTCTCTTCGATTTTCTCTGTCGAGGTGGTTCCTCCATCGCAAGTGATAGTACGGCTTAACGGGTCTCGAACTACGAATTGAAGCTCGCACGAAGCGGTTCGGATGTTGTCTAAAATCTTCTTCGAAGATCTCGTCCGAGGCGGTAGTCCATCCATCGTCGAGTTGCATAGGGATCTATCGGAATGACGGGATCGGTTGAGATAACATTGACGGAACCTCCTTTACGGGGTTCCTTCATGTACTCCTTCGGGATTGTTATATTTCCTTTCAGAAGGTTGTCGTTGAGCCGACTTTTGAAGGTAATGCGGTCTTCTATCTTGTGCCCGAAGCATCCAGATGGTAGGGGCGAAAGTTGGGATCACCTTTCTTGTTGACTTCCTACGGTCTTTTGGGCTCACGCGTGTGGAAATCTGGGTTTTCATTAAGTTACGGAACATCTTTGATGCTTGCTTCATTTTTGAACGGATATTCTGCGCTCGAAGCTCCCTCGATGTACGTTGCGGACGAGACGGTTGTTCATCTTGCGGAGGCACTGATAGGCTGGACCGGGGTTGCTGGTAATTTTGTTGTAGTTCTTTGCGGCCGTTACGAGTGGTATTTGCATCGGTTGTTTGCCTTTGTCAGCTAGCTGCAGCGACCCAGGATTTCTTTTCGAAAGTCTTCACGGAAGCTACGCTTGTCCAGTCTTGTCGGCAAAACTTAGTTGCTTCGCCTCTTCTTGCAAGCTTCCGGCCTTGCTTAACAACTTCTCGAAAGTCTTAATAGTGAATCCCTTGAGGAGAAGTCTTTATCGGGTCGTGAATGCTTTTAAGCGAATCTGGCTGCATGTTGTTCTTGCGGTTGTGGTTCACACTTCATACTTAAATTTCTCCATCGAAGTATGTAATCCACTAGAGTTTCATTCGGCCTTTGTTTCTCTGCCACTAAATCTCTATAGTGATGTGGTGCTTGAGCTCCGACAAATCGCTTAATGAAGAGGCTCTCTAGCTACGAGAATGTCTTTACTGGATCCAGTTGGGTGATCGCATACCGGTCGAAGGCGATCCACGACGGACTGGCTAACAAGCTGTCGGAAGAGTAGCGCATCGCTCCGCCGGCATTGCGACAAGCTGGCACGAAAGTGTGCGACATCTTTGTCGGGGGTTCCGGTTCCGTCGAAGGTTTTAAACGGAGGTGGTACGAAGCCGCTTGGGTATTGGACGGCGTCGAATTCTTCGGGTAAGGTGCTACCCGTCCGAATAGGTGTCCGTTCTTCGATTGTCTTAGGGCTTCTCGCTTTTCTTTGTTCTACGAAGTTCTTGATATCCTTTTCGGGGATCATACTTTGTGTTGTATCCTTTTCGGTGAGTCATCCCCAGTTGACGGATGTAATTTCCTTCCCTCCGTCTACGAGGTGAATGACTTACGGGGGTGTCTCTGCATGTGGTTGTACTTGACTTTGGAGAGTGGCTAGAGCTATGGCCATCTCTTCCATCCTCTTCGCCATTTGAGCGATCGTGTCGTCCTTTCACTGAAGGCTGTCTCTTCATCGGTTCCGGCTCCTCTCTTCTGCGAGTTGCGGGAGCACCTTGAGAAGATGATGAAGCTCGTGTCTCGACCATGTTGATTTACGCATATTCGTTGTCCATGAATTCCGATGAGTCGATCTCATCTCCGAACTTTTCTTCTCTTTCTTTTGCCGAGCCGTCGGATGTCGGTTCTCGAGCTTTTCCATGGCATCTTCTAGCGGAGCTTTACGTGTATCTTTGTGGTTGTCGTGCGATGGTTGTCGGGTCCTTTTTTCACGAGTCCCCTTCATCGCGGTAGCACTTTCTTGATTCCGGCCTCACGGCGAGACTTTCTTTCTCGAGCTGCTTCATTTCGATCTCAGCTGCCCAGTAGTGGGACGCCACACCATCCTTCAGCGACGGAAGGTCTATGACCGAGATGGTGCATCGGCCGAATGCTTTGGAAGGTGGTATCCTCACTGTCTGTCAACACGATACTACGACGGGCGGGCTAGCCTTCATTCTCTTGCTTGGCTTTTCATCATGACGGCGGGTTCTACTCGGGGCCCGAGACGGGATTTGGCGGCACCCGCCCTATCCTTCGTAGAATTTCCGACACGGGGCAATTTTCCTTCTTTGCTTAGCTTTTACTACCAAAGTTTGCGGTCGAGCGAAACGGCGTAGTTCGATTCTTTTCTTGCGGCTATCGTTGTAGTATGCGGGGCTGTGGTAATGTGGCGGCAATCTTTCGAACATTCTCTTCATCCTCTGCGGCGGAGAGGGGATGGAACACTGCTTCCTCCCGAAAGTGGTATGTAGTCGAGGCGGTGGTGTATATTCGGTAACGGTGTATATTACAGCAACTGCGGAATTTCCTCGGGAAGGCGACCTCGGCGGCTACGGCTTCCACGGCGATCCTTCTATTTCTATTTCTTCTTTGGGTCTTTGTCGGCGAAGGAATCTTCGGAGCTGGACCCGATTTCGAAGACGAAGGTCTTACGGGAGGATCGCGTACCCTCCGCGGTAACGGGTTTATCATAGTTACGGATTCCTTTCCCATTTGATTTGGCGAAGTCGGGGTAGGTGCGAAACAACTAGAGCCGGTGGGGGTAGTGAGAACGGTCCTCTACGCGGACGGCGGTACTCCTCCTGAGTCGGGACCCTTTGCGGGGGAGGAAACTCTTGGATCGACCTGAGGTTGAACTCGAGCGATGGTTCCTCGGCTTCGGATACCTTGTTCGTCGGTGCAAAGAGGAGACGTCGGTGACTTTGACGTTCGTGTTTTCGAATCCATGTCGAATCGGATGACCCCGTTGTCGGGCGGTTCATCCTTATAGACGGCGAAGTCCGATCCGTTGGTGAAGGAGAAAATCGGTTTCGGGGCTTCCATTTCTGCGAGGTTGATTCGGTTGTCGGTCCCGAGTTATGCTTCTTTTCTTTAGGACGAAAAGAAAGGAATTGAAAAGAGTCGAACTCATTCTTTGTTCATGTATTTATAAAAAAAGAATCATTTGTTAAAAGAATCACTTATTAGAGGGTTTGTTTATTTAGAACGGAACGTTCGAAGGTGTAGAGAAGGTAAGGAATCCGATTCGGAGTTGGAAAGGGAAAGAAAGTCTTAAGCGAGACTTCTCGACTCGAAGGATCATTCCTAAACTAACACTTATTGAGGGGTCCACCCCACCTCGAAAATGAGGTAAAAGGATCTCGGAACCTCTCTGTTTAGGGGTGTCTAAACGGTGGCTCCTAAATCCGAGAGAATGTTAGGTATACTTGTTCGAGATAGAAATGAACATAGTATTCCAACGGAAAGAAGGGTAGTTTGATCCATTAGGGACATGGATACACTTCTAGATTTTTGAAAGAAGAATTATTTGATTATAATGGAGAGAGGAATTCTCCCCGGCGGAGTCGCCGAAATCTGTCGGCATATTTTTAGGTCGTGTTTTATTTTGAAGAGGGGTCGCCTAACGAAATCCTGTCGGCGAATTTTTAATTTAATTAAAATAAATAATTTGAAAAGTAGTATTTGATTTTGAAAATAATTTTAAATTTGAAGGTTTTAAGATATGAGATTAAACCGATCTCACATCCCAAATAGTTTATATAAACGAGCACCGCACCTGAGCCTAGTGTACTCATCACTAAGGATAGACACCTTGCTTGATGGTGGGGCTTGATTAAATAAACTAGAAGATTAGTGACATCCGTTTGGTCCGCGAACCAATTTTATAAGCCGACAAGTTTCCACCTTAATATGAAAACATTAAACGGGGTTTATATTACACAGGTTCTTTAAAATTCCACTATAAGGGCAAGCCCACATAGTTAATTACATCTTAAGTGACGGGAATCACCTAAGAAAACTCTCGATAATAATCGATGATTACTGCTCTCGAAAATTTGAAAGTTTAAGGTTTTGAAAGATTGAATTTTGGAGTTTTGATAGGGAATGGATCAAATTTTTGGAACATTTTGTTTTGTGAATCCAAAGGAAGAAAGGTAGGAGAAATCAGCGATTCGAAGTGAACTTCGATAATTTCCCGACTATCACTATCGTTTGGCTTGAATTTAGGAAAGTCCTAATGTTTATTTGATATTTCAATCTTGCGATTTCAATTAATTAGGGCTTATATTTGTATGATAAAATCAAGCAAATAGCTTAGAAGATGTGAGGGTTTATTGTCGTATTGGACGACTACCTCGGAATCTAAGGCCGGTTAGGGCTTAATTTGCAATGCGAAATGCATAACGAAGAGTTGAGGATTTATGTTGCACTAGGCAAGCTACCTCGAAGTCCTATGGCTTGGTTGTTTTAATTCTAGGAAAGTTTCTTTGAAGTAGACTCGGGTTTTCTGCGATGACGATGGTCGTGCTTGCCGCCATGCTCAGAGCTCCTTGTTATTGCGGAGGTTTAGTTTTAGAAACCATAAATCGGGGAGTTGAGAAAAGTGTTTTGGTTTAGAGAAAATCTTAATTTCCGGGTGTTTTTTATGTTTTATTTAAAACAAATCTTAAAGTTGATTATAACGACACAGGTTAAGATCCGCGGTTCCATCCTTCAGGCATCATTATTTTTATCGGATTCACTTAGTCCGGATGAATTTGCTAAACTCAGTTGAATGAGTTCCACACTTTCATTTAGGCCAGTGGGAAATCCCGTTAGCAACACGTAGGTTACATCATCCGAGGTATTCCAGATCATCCAACGGGACGTTTTAATTTAGTTGTAATTGTAGTTTTGTGTTACATTTGTGATTAAATTTTGAGTTGTTTTATATTTTGAAATGTTGTGGCGGTGAATTTTATCTTGCGATGACTTTTAACTTAATTTTGGTTTCGGTTTTAGGGGCTATCCTAAAGGTGTGGGTTTTCGTGCAGCTTATTGTTTTATCGTACGAGAAAAGTAAAGTGCATTTGCGATAAAGTAAATTGCGAAAGTAAATTGCAATAAAATAAAAGCGTACACGGAGGGTCTTCCCGTCATCCCAATTTGCACTTAAAACACAATTAGAATATTTAAGCAAGTTCCTAGGTAAAGGCTAAGGGAAAGGTTATGGTTTTACTGCAAATTCACTAATCACATAGTTAGTCGTCTCTATGACGTCTAGGTTCTTTGGGTTTTGGTTTAAGGACGATTTTCTTCATCGAAGAATAATCGAATTCGATTGTTCTTATAAATATCCTATCATATTGAGGAAGTGCTTAGAAGAATCTTAAACATCTTTTCAATATTTCTAGGATTGTTTTAAGTCAGAATGAATTTAATTATATAAATGAATCGATCATCAGAGGTTTTCGAGTCTTGTTAACTTGCTCGGTGAACTAGGACATTTGAATATCCTATGAGTGAAGTGACACTTCATTTAATGTTTTATTTAGGAGTTATAATAACTAAAGCTTTCGAGGGTAAGTTAGTATTCGAATGATTTGGTTTAAGTTAAAGAGTTTAAATTTGGAATAGTGTTGAAGTTGCTTTTAAATTTATTTTCTTTACGTTTTAGGTGATGTTATATTTAATTCAATTTAATTTAATTTTAATTGAGTTTTAATTTAATTTAATTTGATTGAGTTTGATTTAATTTGATTTGATGTTTAATTAATTTGATTTAATTTAATTTAATTTAATTATTTAATTTTAATTTAATTTAATTTAATTTAATTTAATTTTAATTTAATTATTTAGTTTAATTTAATTTAATTATTTAATTTAATTTAATTTAATTATTTAATTTAATTTAATTTAATTGTTTAATTTAATTTAATTGTTAAATTTAATTTGATCTTAATTTAATTTATCTTTAATTTACTTTATTTTTAATTTTAATTGAAATTTCAAAAGATTTTAATAATTTAATTAAGTCTTTTAATATTTTAAATTTGAGTTATCATTTTAATTAAGAGTTGAGTATTAATGATATAATTAGTTTAGGGATTTTAAATTAAAGAATAAATCTCTTCCTAATAAAGATCCCTTATTTTAATAATTCGATTTTATTATTCTTCCAAATTTAATCTATTATTTAATTAAAGTTTAATCATTTTAAAATTATTTAATGGGTTGCTTACCCTTTAATTATTTAAATTTCAATCATCCAAATCAGATTAGGATCAAATATTTTACTTGTTGATTTTTTATTAAACCTAAAGTTTTAATTAAGGATTAAAGATTTTAATTACCATTTTACCCTTTAAGCTTAATAATTTCATAACTCACTAAATTGAACTCAAATGAACTTGAAACTTTTATGTGACTTCACTCATATGTCAATAAAGACATGAGAGGAGAAAATGTGATTTTTCTGTATTTAATTTATTTATATAATTATTTTTGGTGGAAAATAGAGATTTTCAAGGAAAATTTGATAACATGACCAAGGGAAAGTTTCTGTCCTTAAGAAAATTAGGGGACATTCCTAATGACCAGAGAAGCACTTGGACCAATTTTGGTGATTTTTTGAATTATATTATTTTTATTATAATTATTTTAAGTTTTGGAGTGTTAATTAATTTAAAAATAAAATAAATGTTGAAAAATGGATTTTATATTTTTCAAAAATCTCTCTGATATCAAAGAAACCAGAGAAACAAATTTTGCAATTTTCTGATTTTTCTATGATTTATTATAATTATTTTAGTGAAAATGCTAGAAAATACATTTTTTTTTAATTTTAAAATTACCTTAGGGCTTTAAAATTCAATATCTCACTAAATAGACCTAGGAAAAATGTGGGATTTGTTCCTAAGTGATTAAAATTCAAAATATGACATTTTGGTGAATTTTATTATTTTTGTGATTTTTATTATTTTTTAATTATTAAAAATATTAAAATATTATTAAAAATCAACTTTTTTAGAAAATTGAAATTTTAATTTTCTTAGGTTCCCCTGATATCAGAGAGGCTCCAAAACCAATTTGGTGAATTTTTAAAAAGTATTTTAAAAATTATGAATTTTTAAAGTTTAAAATGGCTAAGTGGCTTAATCGACCCAATTAGTGGGGCTAACCAAGTCGATTGACCTCAAATTTTTATGGTGGATTCCTCTGATCCTAAAGGTCAGTGGAGAATTGATTTCAAGTCAATTTGATACCTAGTTAACTCTAATTAATTAAAGACCTATTTTGGGTGTTTAAGCCGATTAGGGTTAATACGAGTGAATTAACTCGAGTCTATTTTTCCTAGGGTTCTCCGGTCATAAGGAACATCACCAAATATTTCTAGAATTTATTTCACAACATGCTAATTTTTGGAATTAAAATACTCAAAACGGCAACATGCATTTGAAAAATAAATAACTTTTCACAGAGATGGCCTCGACCTTGGAAAATTCGGGGAATGTTCCCGAGTTCGGAGGCATCAAAGCCCTATGGTCTCATGCCATGGTGAATTGTATACATGCATGGAGAATTAAATGTATGCAGAGAGTAAATAAATCATAAAAAATAAAATACTTAATGAAATTAAATGATTTCTTTTCCACATTATTCTCCTACGTTCCTAGCGAGCGAAGGGTATTTTTATTTTATTTTTGTGATTTTTCTACACGAGA